>JAJOOR010000411.1:0-199349 GCA_036250505.1 Solanum acaule
AAATATTTAAAAACATTGCTAACTTTTCACTACTTGACATATATTTGCTATCAGTCAGACCTCCAACTTCCTTAGTTAAGAGAACTAAAGTGTGAAAATAATTTCTATCCATCCTTAACTTATCAATACATGTTGTGTCACTATCTTGTACAATACAATTTAAATGAGATATAATTTTAGGAACTCGACTACTCATAAGGTACCTAATCACATGCCTATTTCTTTTTATAAAAATACCATGAATAACCATGAAAAGAAAAATAAACATAACAAGAAATTGTTGGCACAATATCTCCTCAAGGATGATAAAACATTCAATATCGGACTGTAGTTGATGATCCATAAGAAACCCTATTTTTTCATTAAAAAATGAAAAGAGTTAATACACAAAAAAAAAAAAAAAAAGAATCAACGAGGGCAACTTTATAGTGAGGACAACTTGAAATTGTTTACAAATATTTCAAGCACATAAAAAGAACAAACTTTTTTCAAAATGTACAAAAACCCCAAAACATAACATTCCAAATAAAAAAATTGATTTCTTCCATTAAATAGAAAAGATGAGTGTATCCAAATTATTATGCAACATATCAGAGAATTATTAATGATGACAAAGAAAGAAAAGAGAAACAAATTTAAAAAAAAAAAAATTAACCTTGTTAGAAACTTGAAAGTTGAAGGTTATTGGTAAAGAAGTTCTTCAATCACCCATCTATGACTTCAATCGAAAATGAAAAGTTGAGTATACCCAAATGAAAGAGTGATTCTCACTGCAATGAAGAAGAGAAGAAATCTGGAAACTAAGACCATAAGCGGCGCTTGTGAAAGCTTATCAATTAAAGGGTTTGAAGGGTAGTTTTGTCATTTAATAAATTTATCCCATCACAAATTGTGATGGGATTACTATACCACCCTTTTGGAGGGACAACTTATCCTGGTACTATTTATTAATCCCAGGATAAGTTATCCCAAACTTCCCAACCAAACACTAAATTAAGCGCCACTAAATATTTATCCCAGGACTATTTGTACCTATCCTTCACACCAAACAAGCCCTAACTAAGTGCATATCCAAAGACTCAATATTTGTAATTGCATGAACATCAAGAAAAGGACATTCTATCGTGGGACACAGTCTTAGTGCATTTATCTTATAATTTAAACTCAAGTACTAATGCAACTTTAGTCTTTAAATAAAAACAAAATCCTTTCCACTTTCACAGAATATAAATTAGACTATTCATCAAATATTGGTTAAATTTGTAGTCTTTCTCCCTATTCTCTGTAGGATTCAACTGTTACCTTTTTTGAGTTTACTGTATTTGCATATAATTACTATTACATTATCTTAAGGTGTAATTTTGAGTAAATCACCATCCTCACAAGCCACAAATGATATATCGAAACTATGAAAAGGGTCAAAATAGGAAAAACAAGCAGGAAAAAAACCCCAAAAAGACCATGAGTATCATTACATCATCCACCACTAATCCACCACTAAAACACACATTCATGCTTTAATATGAAGAGAAAGAAAGTACCTGCAGTTAAAAACTTGGGGATATCTGTGTCACTACTAACCACCTCTAACAAATATCAAACTGCATGACATCTCAGCTAATCATTTACAATTACAACCTATACATCATCTAGCAACTTTTACTACAGACAACTGATATAGACGGTTAAAAACATTTGTAAAAAAAATATAACATTAACATGACATTTTGTATTACACATCTGTTCTATACACTACATTTAAAGGTCAAGGAGATGAATCATATAGCAACTCCTTGAGAACTTCAGATTTACTAATTTGCGTCACTTCCTCTGCTGCTTTGCGTCTTCTTGTTTGATGGTCGTTGGTTAAGTACATTGTAAAAATGATATAGCATTTGAATAGGGTAGCCGGAAATTTACATACAGTTGAACTAATAAAAGAATATAATAGAAAATGGCAAGTTGACAAGAATAAATGAACTCCTGCAGTAAAAAGAAGACATAGAGTAAGAAATATTTTTCAGAATGTATGTGTGCACAGAGGTAAGAGTAAAGTGTGATTCATAGGGAGTCAAACCTTTTTGTGCACCATCATTCCATGCAATCAAAGTCAAGTAAAAGCAAATATCCTATCTACAATTTTTGTCCGACAGATTGGACACTCAATGCAAGCCAGGGAACAAGACTTGCACACTGCAATATTAAGACCGCGTCAGAACAGCCTATATAACATGAGAGCACAAATAATGGAAGCAAAGAATTAAAATAGCATCTTACAACAAAAATGTCGGCAAGGAAGAAGCATTGCAGCAGTAGGTGACTCAAAACACACTTTACATATATGTGAATTTGCATCACCATTGCCCAAGTGCTTGTGTTCTTTCTCCTTCATTTCTTGCATCCGGGCCTGGAGGTGCAAATGTAAAACATCACGGAAAACTCCCATATTTTTTTTGGAGTCATATGACAGAGAAATAACAATGGTGAGCACCACCTACTAGTAAACTGAAACAGTAAGATGTGATCCCTAAGTCTAGGGATGGCAAATGGGGCGGGCAGGGTGGGGAGGGGCAGGAAAAAACATATATTGTAAGAACTTCAAATGAGGCAGGGCAGGGGGGCAGGTTGTTTTGGGCATTTGGCCCATTCTTTCATCTAACTATCTAACCTTTGTTGGTAGCTTACTAAATACTACCAATCATACAAGTTCACCAAAGAGATGGTGAATTCTATGGGTTTTAAAGGGGTGACGTACTTTGTCAATACTTATTTATTTTAGTGGATTCTATCTGTCAATTTAGCCTCCCACCCCTTAAAATACAAAGAAAAAATGCAGACAGGAAGAAGATGAACAAATTACTTTCCTTAAAATACAAAGAAAAAATGCAGACAGGAAGAAGATGAGGAAGAGATGAATAAATTATTTTCCTTTATACCAAGGTAACCAGAAGGGGCACTTTGGTTCACTCAACATACAAATATAAATTGGAAAAACCATAAAATAATTGTATGAAAACAAAGATATTAGTGATAAATACATAATATTTAATGTGCATGTATGTAATGACATATATATTAGATACAAATTTTAAAAAAGGACTGCAGACGCAATCAGGAAAACTGTTATATCGATCATATCACATAATGTTAAAAAGGATGTGAGAGTATTAGTTAGTTGTTCTTCATGTGATGTGTTTTAATTCAATATTAGAATGCTGTAGTGGGATCAGTGTAATGTCAGTAGTTTCACTATACTATAATGGAAATCTTCTGATTCTTGTCCAATACTGCCCCCATTTCAAATTATGTGTCATGATGTATAAAAATAATTGTCTCAAATTATTTGTCATTTTAGAAGTTCAAGACAAAATTATTTATTATTTTCCATTTTATACTTAGTAGTAATTATTCTTGAACATTACGAACACCTCAATAGAGTAAATATTTTTAATGAAGAGAGATTATATTTTAAGATATAAATGAGGGTAAAATAGTCACACACAAAAGCTCCTAATTAATGTTATTTTAAGGAGCGTGCAAAAGAGAAACATGACAAATAATTTAATTTGGCAGATATTGTATTCTAGATCAATTTCCACTGATTCAATAATAAAAGATAATATTGGAAAAATTAATAAAAGATTAAAACACAATACTCATCCTTTATGTTTAATAATAACAAAAGCCAACAGTATTTGTTAATAACCAATCCCTTATGCTTTAAAAATTAAACAGTTCTTTTGTTAGAAAGATTAAAGCATTGAAAAGAATAGGACTAACAGTTAATAGGGGAGGGGGGCAGGCAGGTTAAAATTTTAGCGGGTCAAAGCTTGACCTGCCCCCTCCCTGCCCTTGCCCCATTGACATCCCTGTCCCCGACTCTTTATCCTATTTACATAAAACATACTTTCATAATGTAAAATCCATTTGATATATTTACAGAAAGTAGCACTCTATACAACTGTATCTGTCAAAAATTAAATTTATTTGATTATTCAGCTTTTGTTAACTCTCCAGCATTATTTTCCCCAAAATACTTTCAAATTACCACTTTGATCTTCTTCCACAACTACCATTAGAATAAACAAGTATACATAAACTATAACCCAGGTTTACAGAAGAAAGTTCCACACCAGAAAGTGAAGAATGTAGCTTACAGCTAAAATTCTCTCCCACTTTTGATTTTATGTAACATTTTACAAATGTTTACATAAAAGATAAACAACATCAGAAAGTTCAGATGAATGAGAAGGATATGTCAAACACTACATGCCAAACAACGGTGCAGATAACCGATCAGAAAAGGACAAGCTTAATTACCTTCAAGCGGGCAACCAAAGGTTCTTCCTTCAGAATCTCAGCAGCTGCATTTTTATGAACCCCGTCTTGGCTAACATCAGGGATGAGGTCCTTGTTGTCACCAACATTAATTTCTGGATTCATCATATTGCCTTCTCCACCTAATTGCCAGTCAGCTGCCAGTTTCAAGTCTTGCCTAGCACTATTCTCTTTCTTTAGTTGAGCAACAAGCACCCACATATTTGCCAAATCATTTTCCAAAGAAGCCTCCCTTTTCTTTCCCTCCTCTACTTTTTTCCTGTACTCATCTTCCACAATCTCCTTGTCAGCCAACGCAGCCTCAAGAACTGCTTCACGTTGTTTTCTTGCTAACAACTCCATCTTTAGATCTTCAGGATCTAGGTCCCACGTGTTGAAGTCATCATGAATCACTCCTGAAACTTCACTTACTCGGCCAGAAACCCGGCCTCTACGCCCTGGTCTTATGTTTTCACCATGCTTTCTGCTACTAACGTTACCAGCTTGTGCATTGGAACTCCTAGAACTCGACATCTCTCGAGCAGCCAACAATTCTTTCTCCAGTTTCGCATTCTGTAATGAGAGCTTTGTGACTTCAGCAGCTAAATTTTTCAGTTCAACAGCAGCAGCAGATGCTAATTCTTTTGCGTATGAAGCTTCCTCTGACAACTTCTGGTTTTGCACATGCAGCCCACTGTTCTCCTCCGCAAGCTGAATATGTTCCAGCTTTAGCTTGTCATTCTCAACATCCTGCTCAAATTGCAAAACATATTAGAACCATGATATGAATTCAAATAAAGCATGTACAACCACATTAATGTTCCTGTACAATCATGAAGGTCATTAAGCAAAGGGTCTCAAGATTTAGTCTGATAATTGGGGATAATCGAAGCCATAGAAGATCAAAAGGTTAACACACAGATTCATGGCAACTTTTATTTTCATTAAATACTGAAAACATAAGAACTTAAAATACCAATTCATTCTCAAAAATAAACCTTAAACACCAATTTAATCAAGAAAACAAAAACTACAGAAAGTCAATCACAACAAAAATAATGTGTTTAGGCGACATACATTGGATTGTTTTGAAGCAAAAACTTGAGCCTCAGAACAGCTAACAATGTCAAAGAGAGAAAGGTAAAGCTTGATACATTAACTTAGGATAAATTGAAGGGAGAGAATAGGCCCACTCATCAAATCCATTAATCAAATCATTTAAATTCCTTAGTTGGAGAAATTTTAAACTACTCCCTCCGTTTCAAAAAGAATGACCTCATTTCCTTTTTAGTTTGTTTCAAAAAGAATGACCTCTTTCCTTTTTTGATAACATTTTAATTTCAGCTTTCCACATGGCATGTTTAAGGCCACAAGATTAAAGGACAATTTTGTACATTTGACATAACTTTAATTTAGGACCACAAGATTCAAAAATCTTCTTTACTTTCTTAAACTCCGTGCCAAGTCAAACCAGACCACTCTTATTGAAATGGAGAGAGTATTTATTATTCTGAAACATATTACAACAGGTTCTTTTCAATACTAAAATCCATCAACTTGGATAACACAGGTTTCTTCTTTCTTCTGTTTTAGTCGAACTTGTATGAAAGAAGATTTCTTAAACCTTCATATAGTCCTTGAATTCCTCTTATGTTTTATTTAAATCCAAGGCATGATGCACTCTGCACCATGTATTTAAACCTCAGAGGTAATCAGGCTATACTTACTCCTGAGAAACCCCCAGCCCAAGGAAAGCCATAACCAATTATTATTTTGTTGTAGAAGATAAAAGATCCTCTGTTCATCAGATCAATAACTACCATCAAAAGTTACTATCCACCTCAAGAACTCAAGACGCAGACCAATATGTCAGTGGACAGAAAGCTCTTAAAATCACCTGGGACTGAATTTTCCTTCTAAGCTCATCAATATATTCATCAGATACACATCTTTCTGATGAGGGATACGCTTGTTCTGCCTTGAATGCAGCTAGCTGCTGTTCAAGATGACAAATCTTTTCTTGTAGTTCCTTGTTCTCTAAGCACTGAAAACAACACAACATAACAGCCAAATTATGCCTAGGAAATACAATAAGCTACGCATTATAAAATGAATAGGGAAAGGTCAATAATATTTAGCAACTAGGTTATTCCATTTGCAACAAGATATAATGCCTTGTTTGACCTTGTTCTGCAGCTGTTCCTGGAGAATCCGATTATCTGCAGATTTGATCTGCATCACAAGATCAAATTGTAAACAACTTAATCCAAAAAATATAGATGGTTACAAGCTTGTAACAAGAATGAGACTTCTTAGATTTTTTTGTTTAAGTGTACTTGACTGAGCTTTTATAGGGTAACCAACCTCAAGCTCAAAACTCTGCTCACTACATTGTGTCATCAATTTCATCAAAGTCTGTCAAAGATAGTAATATGAGACAAAGTACAGACCACGTAAGAGGTGGAGATATGTCCATGACAGTAGAAAAGGTTAACATGACATCACCTGCTGCATTTCGACGAAGGATGCATTTGCAACAGATGCTTTACCACTGTCAACAATATGTTGTTCCAACATCCTCATTTTCTTTCTCTTTTCTTGAATTTCACACTCTAAATTTTGAATCTGTCATAAGAATTCAGAACTACAATAAGTCCAGACTCCAGATACAAAAAAATACATCTACTGAAAGGATTGAATGAAAATTTTGTCTCCATGTGCTTCAGACAGCAGCAATTGCATAAGGAAGAAGCAAAATAGTCAAAATGAACAAACTGCTACATCTTGTGGTAGGTTGTCAAGCATTCAAGATCCTAGGAACTTTTTTTTTTACAACCGTGGTGTCTGGGCTAGCTTGCATGCACCGACTAGTTCAACGGATACCTTTCACCTTGCACCAGCAACAGGTACGGTAACTCTACCCACCAAGGCTAGGAGAGATGGAAAGAAATCACCTAGTGTTTTTGTCTCTGTAGGGATTTGAACTTGTAGGATCCTAAGAACTTTAAAGATCAAAGAGACCCCATTGTTACTAGTGACGCTTCTAGAATTGACTATGTTCCACAGCTGAAACACTAATATATACACATGACTATCTGAAAAGTATCATTGACAAATTCATTGAAGTTTTTCTAAACATCAGAACATTGAAGACCTTACAAGAGATGCAGAATGCAAAACCTAGTGATATCACATTCTAATTTCTATAAGTGACTCGACAAATCGTTTAGTCCGAGCAGGAAAAGCACTCATAAAATTATCAGTCTCATTACAACTAGACCAGCAAATTGTTATAAACATTTGAGTCCAGAAAGACAAAAGAGTTACTTGTGTTTGCGAACTCTTGGGGTCATTAACAGACTGCTCAACCAGGCGTATCAAAGTACTGGTGCTGAAGGCAATCTCTCCAGCAAGCATCTTGACTTGCTCAACTAGGAGGTCCATCTGATCTGACATTGAAATTTCTTCCTATAATCAAATAAAAAGACAATCAAATTAAGAAAAGAAAACAAAAATCAAAACCTGATAAACAAGTAAAGGGCAATAATGTTGCACCTTTTCCTAGAAGCTTTACTATCTAAACACACTACAGAATTGACTGAAAGCTTTACTATCTAAGCCCCCCATTCAAACATCAGAGGTACAGGAAACTCAAATCTACATGTGCAATACTGGACTTGGAAGTAAATGTAGTATAGCTATTGGAATTAATTAACTATGAGCTTGCTGAGTATTTCGGTATTGTAACTTCTTAATTCACGAGGAATATAAATGCAGACGCATCAAATTCTGCAGAAAGACAAGACCTCAGAAAGCACTCGCAGTAAACTTCACAACATAAAGCTTAAATGACAAACTAACATCATATGTTTATGACAGATCTTTCAAATCCACCAGAGCATTAACATTAGCAATATTAAGAATCACTGTGGTAGTCTTCTCCACCTAAAGGTTTTAATAATGTGAAATTTAGAGAGGTAAAGACCTATGGGAAGTTTTAAACCACAGGAAGAAAACAATGATATATTCACCCACCTGAGCTGATTCAGTGATTGCATTCCCAACCTGAGATATATCATCATTCCACTTGCTAGAAGATCTTCTGTGTTTGGGATCAGAAGTATCTGCTGAAGGGTCTTTCTGATTCTCATCATCTATAAGAATAGAACTATCCATCTTCTGATGGAAGAGTAGGGCGAATAAGGATAGAAGATCAATACACAGAAAAAGATATTTTATCCTAGATAACATATCATATAATCTGCAAGAAAAGAATAATGTGTAATATAGCTATTCCTTAAATACTTTGAATTTGAGAAAAGAATAAAAAGAAGAAAAATGAGAAAGAGTACTTTTACTTCCCTGAAATAGAGGGACAGCATTAAACTGGTAAAACAGATGAAAGAAGAAAATTAGTGCATGCTAAGTGAAACTATATGTAGTACCTAACCAAGCTATCAGCCAAAAGTCTTGTGAAAATCAGAAAGTATGATGCATCTTCAAGATTTAATCGAGGATAGGATTCAGAGACCATCTACCGATGTACTTGAGTGGCAAAGAACAGCATAAAGAAATAGAAGTCATGATGAAAGGAAGAGCAGCTTACTTCATCTTCAGGAGGAGAATGGCTCCTCTGATGCCCAGCAACATCACCCAAATACCCAGGGATTGAATTCTTTGAAGAAACAAGGATCAGTTTAGTTAGCCTCTGTATCCGGCTCATTAAAGCTGCCTTGGCTTCCTCCTCCTCTTCCAATCTTGATTGCATTTTCACTTGCCCTTCTTCTAACTGCAAAGGACCATGAATAAGTTATAAGCCCCAGAACCCAATTACAGCCAAAATTCTAATCCCCAAATGCTTATAAAGCAGAGATGTCTTTAAGCATATAGTTAGTTGAGCACACATTTCTGATCTTTAGCGGTAGACAGACTTCACATATGTAGCTTGAAAAGTTACCTGCTGTTTCAAAGTCATAAGTTCTACAGGATTAACACCAACAAGCATCCCACTTCTTAGTTGATCAAGCTCTTCTTTGAGACATGATATTTCCCTTTGATATTTCTTAATCAGGGATTTCTCATCAATAATCTGAAAGAGAGAGATATCAAACTTCATCCTTCACAACTCCAATTCCACAACATTTAAATAACAAACAGAGTAAACCTTGTTGCGTGATGCATAAATCTCCACACGTTTAGCCCTGCTTGCAAACTTCAGTGTATTGTGTGTTTCCTCCATATTGCTTGATGCAGGAGTAACAGTACATATGAGCTACAGAAGACATGAAAGAAGAGGTGAATTAGACCTATAAGTAATCTCCTTAGGTCTTATCAAGCAACAGGGGCATCAGGTGAGACCAGATGAAACGAATTTAGGAGTAAAAGATGCATATCAAATAAAGCATTACAGCTGAATAAAGATAAGAAAGGTCAATGAAATGGAAATGTATTGTATATCTTCATCATACTCACAGACACATGTCCATGCCCACTCAGTGAAGTCTGGAGCAGCCGAGTAAGTTTAGAATCCCGATAAGGAACATGAGATGACTTCCCTTCACTCAATTTTCCAATGACCTATGCATGATTGCAGAATCAAGGTGTCAAACTGAAACTGAATAAACGTATAAAAATCTACTCTACTCGTCAGCTTGCCCCAATGCAAAATAATGATAGATCATGAGCATAAATAATTTGTTGAAAGCCAAGAGAAATGATTTAGTTATTGTTAGAACATTAGATTCATTTCATGTGTTTAGGTTACTCGAATAGAATATTCTTTCTAGTTCTGTCACAATTAAATCTAGATATTTAGGTAATTTCCTCGTTACATTTAGTCTCAATTTTTATTTTTTGTGATGAAAACCTGTAGTCTTTTCTCTCTTTTTTTCCTTCTATTTTTCACATAATTGAGATATCACAACAGAGGGTAATATGCAACAGTTATAACAAAACTACATAGAGACCATTAACCACTGATGGTTTAGTACTTACAGTTCCAAGAGTCAGAAGACTTTTGTTGATATATGATCCTTCCTTTCTCCGCAATCCCGTTGTTTCAGTTTTAGAACTCTCAGATCCAGCTAAATCAATCAAGTTCTAATGGGAAAAGCAAAAACATTAGATGCTATGATGCACTGTTGTTTAATACAGAACACACAAAGCCAGTAGCCATACAAGCTGTGAGAAGACCACTCCATCATATTCGTCTCCATGAGCACTACTTTCAATCATCTGCACAATGTGTAATAATGTAGACAATGAGACATGATTACCAAAAGTAGCAAATATAACAATTAAAATGTCTACACTAGAAGGAAGATAAAACCAAAGTATTTAGCTATTTGGTCCAAATTCAGTAGCAGGTTACAGATTGAAGTTTTTTTTTTTTTTAATTCAAGAAAAAAGCAGTTACAGATTGAAGACTGAATATCAGCAATCAAGATAAAAACCACGTCACTGCTTTCAAGAAAGCAATGTCACAAGGAATGGACCAAACATAATTGACAGTTTTCGATAAGGCATAATTGACAGTTTATCCAACGTAGTATTCACGGAACAAAAAAAAAATTAGTTACTGCTCCAACAGTTTTTCATCCAATATTCTAATAGTGCTAATTGGATAAATGAACCTGCAACACACAGTTGAATCCCATAATCCCATTTCAGCAGAAGTTTCTTCCCAACACTGTACCGGGATTTGATGTTATAGGAAAGTTATTCTCATTAGTTCTTTACAGATATTCAAGTTTATATAATGTTAAACAATGAATAAATAAGACAAATAAGAAAATTATATATTTTGGGGATGATTTTGAAGGTCTTCATTCAACAAGAGTTTCTCATGCAACTTTCTAAGAACTGGCAGATTCTTTTATTATCATGAAACTTGGAAAACAAACATATTTTGAGATTATGCAGAGGAACAAAATTATGTGGGTTGACAGATTAGTCACCCTGCAAAATCAATTAAGTCACAATAAGACATTGTCTAGTTCAAACATCCGTTGTTTTTTGATAACCAAAATCTCAACTTTCCACAATTCCATCTCCAATTCTAAACAAAAGAAGGCATTTTCCATCCCAATGGAATAAAAGTTATCACACAAAGTTGACACTTAAAAAACAAGAAGAAAAATCAAATGGAGCATTCTATTGAAGCACTAAAAGTTTTATAGGTCTATCATTCAGAGGCTGTGAAATGGCAATTTACATATATATATATATATATGGTTAGCAATTTAGGCTCGGAAACAGTCTGTCTACCTCCATGAGGTAGGGGTAAGGTCTGCATACACTCTACCCACCCCAGACCCTCTTGTGGGACTACACTGAGTGTGTTATTGTTGTATGGTTAACAATTTAGGTATATGCTTTGGATATCAGCTATTATCCAGTCTATCTTTTCAACAAAATTGAAAGAAACCCAAGTTTACTAGAAAGAGTGACCCAATAGACCAGTAGGTCAAATTCTCCCATCTTACGGAAAGTTATCCATAATTACACACAGCAGCTTGCATTCCTTTAAAAATTAAGTGCATGACATAGAAGTTTCTGGTTGCAATAAGCAATACACAACAAGTCCCCAAGGCCTAGCTCAAGTGGCAAAAGGTGGAGGATTTGTGGCTTAGGTCGCAGGTTCAAGCCCCACACCATGCAAAGCAAAGCCTGGTATTTAAGTGGAGAAGGGTAGAGGGGCGGGCCCATTATCCACCGAGTTTAGAAGGCTATGATTGGTCCAAAGGGCGGGTCACAGATGGATTTCTCGGTTATCAAAAAAAAAAAGCAATACATAACAATGAACCATCATACTATACTCACCAAGGTAAATATTGTGTGACTACGGCTACTAAACAAGTTGAAATTGTTTGAACCAACGTGTCGATGCTCTGGAATAGGCAAATGGTAATCAATATCAATATAGGTAACAAGAACCATGGCAATCAACAAAGACAGACCTGAATAGCTTACACCAATTACCTTCCCCTGCAGCAATGAAAGAAAGTGCATGCCCAGGTGACAAAACAACTTCTTCCTTTATACCTTCAACATAAGTACCCTGCACATACATTGCATGTACAAAGAATCAAGCACTACAGAGCAACATATAAAGTCAGGACTTTGGAAAGCAACATTAATATCTCTAATATAGATAGAAGAACTTCACCAGAAACATCAGGCTTTGGTCCGAGGCTATCAGATATAGGACTTGTAGAATTTGAAATAACATGTGAGGAAATCAATGATCTCAACCTTTTAAGCACTTCAAACTTAATATGCTAGCTTCTACTTCTTATTTATTACTTTTGAGAAATAAAGAGGGTAGTCATATTGAATTGATATCATATATAAATCTCAAACATATATGACGTGCTGGGAGACAAGTTTCTTGATAATTTTCTATGATTTCTCGGAAACGATCATCTGTAGGAGTACTGTGCTATTTTCTCTTCCTGAATCATTCTCATCTTCAAATACAAACATCAAAGGAAAGAGATCAAACTACCAAAAATAACTCCTGGAACAGGTCCTATTTTTAAACAAATAGAAACTATTGCTCAATAATCCTGCAATTTCCCTGAACAACAACAACTAGTACTATTAGCAACCAATACCTGATTATCTTCCCTGACACGCAGATTCTGGCCAGTAGGATCCAGCAAGTCATTGATAACCTGGCATCATAACCATGACGAGCATGCACACCAACTCAAGTTAATATTTGATACGAGATATTAAACAAGTATGCCGCAGATAAAAGCGTACACAGTGTTTTGGGAAGCGAGAAGCGGAAAAAAATGACGAGGTCTCGCTTCACAGGAGCGAGAAGCGAGAAGCGAAGCGCGCGCTTTTTTTAAGTAAAGTGATATTTAGTATAAAAATAAAAAATATTAAATAAACTAGCTACAACTTTACTAGTTACTACAAGCAAAAAAGAAGTGTAACTTAGTAACAAAACAACAAATAAACTAAGTAAGAAAAATAAAGACCATTAAGAGCAGCAACCAGCATACGCACTATAGAAATAAAAATAAAACAGAGCAGCAATAGAATTGGAAGAAAACAGAGCAGTAATAGAAATTGAAAAAAAACAGAGCATAGAGATAGAAAAACAGAGCAGCAACAGAAATTGAAAAAAAAAAACAAAGCAGCAATAAAAATATAGAAAAAAACACAGCAGCAACCAAAAATAGAAAAAAAACAGTAGCAGAGCAGTCGCAGCCTTGCAGAGAAGAAGAGAACTTACAGCAGTGGCAGCCTCACAGCAATAAAAATATAGAAAAAAACACAGCAGCAACCAAAAATAGAAAAAAAAAAACAGTCGCAGAGCAGTCGCAGCTTCGCAGAGAAGAAGAGAACTTACAGCAGTCCAAAGAAAATATTTGAATACACAAAAGGAGGTATTGTGAAGTCGCGAAAGAAGATTTCAGAAATTAAAAAAAAACCTTCAATTTTTTTAAAAAAAAACCCTAATTAGCGCTTTTTCAAATTAAGCGTGCCTTTTCTCGCTTTTTCTTTTCTTGCGCTTCTCGCTTCAACTGTAGAAGCGATCGCTTTTTGAATGTCGCCTCGCTTCAGGGAAGAAAAGCGCAGGGGCTGCGCTTCGCCTCACCTCGCCTTGCGCTTTAAGCGCGCTTTTCCTCACTTTTTATAACACTGAGCATACAGAGAGATGATAAATCTACTTCAGAAATCATTTCACAGTGTATATCAGCTGTCTTTTACGTTACAGGAAGAAGGGAATCATAAATTTCACCAACACTCTAAAGATGGATACAGCCTCTGTAACAAAGGATGCTCTTTCAGTACAATTAATCTTTAATCTTTCTAGTTCAGTGCCACTTTCATCATATTTATAAGTATATGGCTAATGTGCACGATACTAACCTCATTATAGATTTCAAGATATGATACGCGAAGTAAGAACTCGCATCCAGGAGTCTGCAAGACAATTTTTAAGATTAGTCACACTTTCTGTTTGGACAAGTAAGAGTAAGTCACGCTTTCATAAAGGCATTCTAGAATTTTAAACAAGAATTGCTATCAAGCTTGAATAAAAGTGAAGAAAGGCATGTGCCTTAGAGTCATGCTTGAAGAGAAGCGTGGATCAAAATTTTAGTTAACATGTAATTTAAGCTGACTTACATCTTGAATGATGCTAAAAACATCCTTTATCGCCAACGGAATTATACCTGGAGAAATATGATCTCCCTGTAGGAACCAATATCTTAAATTAATATGGTGATAAAGAAAACTTTCGGTGGGGAAGGGGTGGGGGTGGGGGGGAGGATAAAGGATAAAAATGAAGCAATACTTAATTAACCATTAATTTCATCAATGCTACAGACATAAAAATAACACTGTATTCTTAAACTACGTTCTTTTTTATTTCTACAGATATATATATATATATATGAACTGTAGAAATGCACTCAAGGGGGTGGTCTAGTGGCCAATGAAGTGGGTTGAGAACCATAAAGTTCAGGTTCAAACCCCATTAAAAACAAAAACACTAGGTGATTTCTTTCAATCTATTCTAGCCTTGGTAGGCAGAGTAACACGTTGTTGGTGGGAGGTGGCAGGTGCCCCATAAAATATGTCGACGTGCGCGCAAGAGGGCCTGGACACCACGGTTATCAAAGATAAATTATATATAATTGTGGAATCAGGGCCAGCTTGTCACCTCAACTAATTTTACAAGGTACCTACTACCTCTCACCATCACAAGTATCGGGTAACTCTATCCACTAAGGATGGGGAAGAAAGCACCTAGTATTTTGCCTCCGCTAGGATTTGAACCTGAAACCTCATGGTTTTCAACCTACTTTATTGACCACTAGTCGGGACTTTAGGCGCTTTTATAAGGATATATCCTTAATCTAATTTGGGGGGAGGGGCGGTGTTCTTGGCAAATGAAGGATCAAAATGTAGTAAATACTAAGTTTGATCGTCCAATTTAAACAATGCAACTGATATTAAAGTAACACAATGTTCTTAAACTAACTTTTTTTTAATAAAGAAATTATTTTTAAATGTGGTGTCAGGACTAGCTCACGTGCACCTCGACTCATTCTATAGGGCATCTGCTACCTCCAACCAGCACAAGTATTGAGTTTCTCTATCCATCAAGGCTTGGACAGATGGGGAAAAATCATTGCTTCCACTAAAATTTGAACCTACGACCTCATGAATCTCAACCCACTTTCATTGACCACTAGCCCAATGAAATTATAAAGAAATATTCTTAAACTTACTTTGTCAGCGTTAGCAGTTAAATAATCCTAAACTGTTTGTATGGGATGCAGCATAAGTCAGTAAAACTTCTGTGAAATTCAAGGAAAAAGGAGATATCCCAAAGGAATAACTTACATGCATAGTGTGTGTCTTGCCACTACTTGTAACACCATAAGCAAAAACTGTCCCTGCATAATCAGCAGATCTTGTGTCAATGAAACTGAACTGGAAAATGCAACTCACTACACCCAAATAAAAAAACTTCAGCCCAAGAATGTAGTCCCTTGGAACTGTAAGTCGTCTAGTACTATCAGTACATTCGGTGGATAGCTCGACTATTGCTAATCACTTGGCAGAGATTAGCTTTCTTCAAACAAGGCCTTTGAACAGAATAGTGTAAAACGAAATAACTCATAGACATGTTCTGTCTAGCTCAAAAGCTGACATGCTCGCAGATATTACACGTCGACGAACAATTATCATACCGTTAATGCCTTCCATAGCAGCCTTGACAACGGGTCGCGCAGCTACTTCATAAACATCCTGGGTACTTGTATCAGGTCCAAATACTTTATCTAGAAATCAGAATATGAAAAAGAAAAAAAAATTAAATTTGGAATAGCCATCATAAAAGGCAATGCCAGTTTCTAAGAAATGATCGGGAAAAATATTTTTACTCCATACTATTCCCGAATACTAATACACTAAATTTTTCACAGCCAGCAGAATCAAAATCATGAAAAGACTAAAAAAATGGTTAGAATTATACCAAAGGCATAAGCTGTTGAAGGATTATACTCATTGCGCACAATTTTATCACCGTCTGCATACCAAGCACTTTCATCGCCTTTCTGATATTCTCTTTCACTGCCACCACACGATAACACCAAATCCTCACCGCATTGTCAGGAAACTCAATTTCAAACGTCAAAACACCTCCAATAAACCAGTACACAGATCCAAATAAAATGAGCTAGATCTAGTATTTACCTCATTGGCCGAAACCTAACAGTCACAGAAATACTCTCTCCCGATCTGGACACATCCACTGGCTCATTAACCAACAACTCCTCAGCCGAAGGATAATTAACCGGCGAACGGTTCTCATGAGGTCGTGAATAAGCTAAATCAGTTCGGTTCCGGCTGGGAGTCATGGATCTGGAGCCAGAGCCAGAGCCAATAAACGATGTAGTTGAAGAAGAGACTGATCGAGGCATAAGACGACCATTCATTAAGGAATTTGAAGATGATGAAGACGAAAATGGAGTTGATTGCTTACGATATTGAAAGGGCGAGCTACTTCGTCCTCTAGACGAAGAAGCAGCCATTGACCGCAAAAGAAAAAAATAATATTAACCAAATACTTGACTTGGTATCAAAGATAACGTCAAGCAACAATATATGCGTGCGTGTAACCGATCCAAGTTTCAGTTGAAGATGAAGAAGAATGTGTCAGATGTCACATGCTGTGAGTGAATAGGAAAAAGGGGGAAGAACATGTTCGATTTCTTTACCTTTTTCAGGCTAAAATGACGCTGTAATTTATTTGAACTTCATTTTTTCTCCTTTACAACCCAACAACTGCACAGAAGAATGACTTTTTAACATGTTAGAGTGGAAGGAGTCCAGTAGGGGGTTTGAATTTTATTATACTAGTTGTACATACTAGGAGCACTATTTATTAGCTATAGTGGTTTTTAATTTAAACGTGATAGAGATGAGAGTATTAAGTGAAATGGTTTGGTAGGCTTTTGTACTAGACTTTGTTTGTCAGTTGAATTTCTATGCTCATGATTTTGTCAAGTGAACAACTTACTAAAACACAATATTTTAAGCACCGCGGACCATTGATCGAATTTATATGGCATTATTATTGCTAAGTTGGAAAATTGTTTGACTGTACGCGTCTTAAAATGAGTGAATATATTTTTTTGTATTAATTTTTTTTAAAAAAATAATTTAAAATAAGAAAGAGAAAAAATTAAACTCTTCAACCCCCAAAACATTTAATAAGAAAAAAATTGTGCTACACACACATCGAATGAGAAAGGGTTTAAAATATTACGTTTTAGTGAGTTTAAGTGTTCAATTGACAATCAAGGGCAGAGCTACACCTTAACAAGGGTGGTCAGATGAACAACTTTCGTCGGAAAATTTTTTGTGAGTATATATGTTAAATATCAATTTTTTTTGGAAATATACTAAATGTTGAACACCCTTGATATAGTAAAGAAAGATAGCCAAGTGGTTAAGACTAATCGAATTCGCCTTGTCCTAAAGTATGAACACCTTTTATGAAAATCCTAGTTCCACCATTAGTTGACAAAGTCGTGAGTATAAGGGTCCAACTGACAAACGAGGCCAAGTACGAGGGTCTCCCAAGTCATTCCGCCTTTTTTTTAAGATTTAAGTTGATATTTTGTGAAAATATTGAAAAGGATATACTTATTGTACTTAAGTAAAATCAACTTATTACAATTAGTTAACAACATTTTAGTAGTATATTTTTCTTTGGGAAGTGCTAAATGCCCACAAAAGCTTGGCCACATATGTACAAAGATCATACTAACATTTCTCTTCCAAAATAAATGAAGCCTCTTT
This sequence comes from Solanum acaule, assembly GCA_036250505.1. Lineage (NCBI taxonomy): Eukaryota > Viridiplantae > Streptophyta > Magnoliopsida > Solanales > Solanaceae > Solanum > Solanum acaule. The sequence goes on from JAJOOR010000411.1 coordinate 18,154, forward strand.
TCTTGTCCTTTTTAATTAAAGGGTATTAAAGTGTTTGTTATTCCATAAAATTATAATTCAATTACAACACAACTTTTAGACTTGGAATATCAAAAGTCTTATATACTGAGATACTATTTTTTCTTCATTTTAACTTAGATACGTAGTTCTCTTATTCTTATTCTTTTACTGTTAACTCTTTTTTCTTGTCTTCTCTGCTCGACTTTCTCTCCAAAAAAAATATGAATAAAACTTGAGCAAACATGAACACAAATGAAAAAATGGTAGCTCAAGAACATATTGATATAGACGAAGATGCAATAGCTGATCCTACAAACATGCATCTAAACCAAGAAAATAGATATGAGCGGGTTAGGGAGGAGTTGTACAAATCTTTAGGAATGCCATCAGTTGACAGTTTGATCAATGAAAATGAATAGGTCGATGACGCTTTGCACTACAATTTCAACAATGATGTACATTCGCCTTAGCCTTTGCTATGCCTCGTCTTTCCTTTTTCGGGCTAGGGCACCTAAGAGTAGACTCAAAAGGGAAGAGCGTGGTCTTGGGTTTAGTCTAAAAATCCATTCACATCGATAGGGGGCAGGGAACCAATAAGAAGCATTTCTGGGCCTATCAAACAAACTATAGGTTTCCCTTTCCGTGCGATAGGGGATAAAATACATTTTCATCGACATCTTTCTTTTTGATTCAGCTGTCTTTTTTATGTCACTTCCAATGAAGGTCAGGTATGTGCCGCTTATACCATCAACAGATGGATTAATTGACGTCTAGTAGTCTCTAACTTGGTCTTCGAATCCTAAGTCCCAGCCCCTTCCCGGCTTGCCTCGCTCTCAGGTTGGCCTTTCTACTTGACTACGTAGTATTCCACTCGTGCAGTGGGTGTATGGGCTAGCCCATGGTGCGGTTAACTATGATATACTCAACTTACAGATGTCACGACCCAATTTCTCAAGTCATGATGACAAGCGACAAACTACCAATCGGAAGGTACAAGCATCAAACATAACCCAACCCAAGAAGTAAGAACTTAGAACCAAGCAGAGAAAGGATAAGCAACAAAAACAATACAGGAACCATCCCAAGACTTGGCACTAGTTAGTAGTTGAGCATCTAATCCAAAATAGGAGTACAAGGCTTTCACAATTACCAGACAAGTACAGGTTGTCTCTGAATACAATATAAAGACTAAGTCTAGCTAAAACAGACAGAAACCGGTAGCTCCACACGCTAGGAGCTCACCCTAATCTCTGAAATTCCAAGCTGCTCTGCACGACTCCAAATCAATGGCAATAACTCAATTGCAATCTACAAGGGGCAAAAGTGTAGTATGAGCACCAAAATGGTACTCAACAGGCAACGATCGACTGATCTCAAAAGATAACATCAGGATAAACAACAAGTAATAAGGAAAGCATAGCACAAGTAACTAAACAAGAGATACTAAGGTATCCAAGAAATAAAGAATAAATAAGAAGTCGAGTCAAGAATGCACTTGGATCACAAGCCAATAACCTAATTGCAAGAAACTAAGATACCAAGTCAACTACCTAGTGTTAAGAGGACCCACAACCACAATTCTAAAGTCAAAACTTATCAGGTAACTATAAAACAATATCAAAGAACAAAATATAGTCAAATAATAACTTAACCAGACCCCATAAGCCCGGAAGGTACAAATATCAAACATAACCCAACCGGCCCTCATAAACCAGATGGTACAAAAAATCAAGTATACTGGTGATAGGTAATGCATAGGAATGAAAGGTGAGAAGCAGAACCATCAAAAACCATAACCATAGGACTCCAGTCAACTCATAACCCAGCTAGCAAAAGTGACAAATCAATCCAGGCCGCCCAACGACACTGTCCACTCCTAGGGGCGTAAGCCGCCCTAGTTGCAAGAGTGACTCGGGGGCGTGTCAACTCTAAAGAGGATCTCAACATTAAGGCCGCCCAGCCAGCCAGTCCACTCCTAAGGGTGTAAGCCGCCCAGCTAGCAAGAGTGGCTCAGGGGTGTTAGTAAAACCAAAAGCATGCAAGAAGGGCGTTGATGCGCCGGGTAGTCAATTAAAAACTGAGCACATCCCAAATGCCTCTAATATCTCAAGTAGAAAATGGAGCACGTCCCTGATGCCTCGTAATCTCAAAAATCAGTAAGTCAAGTAATCCAGGTGGTATGACTCCCATTAAAACCAATTTAGAATAAAATTGAGTAAAATAGTATCTCATCATGAATTATAAATATGCCAATGTATGGATCCGGATCTTACCATAAAATCCGTGAGAATGACCAAACAATGCAATGCATGACATCACCATCATTCAAACAAGGCACTCCAAATCAAATAATTATACTGGCACTGAAACCGCGCTACCAAAATAGAGAGTACTAACCTGGGATCCAACTGGTCCTTGTACACGACCTTAGGCCCAACAATATAATCATAAGATCAATAAGGATACAACATGTTCATCGCTAATCAACAAGAAAATGGGTCAAGAAGAGACTTCAACTCAAAGGAGAAAACCCAAGGGATGTTGCCCTACCCCAATCACACCACTCAAGTCCCTGACTAAGCACAATTAGGACCAACTCACGACTATGACGATCCACCAAGGTCACAAGCATGATTTGTAACACCTCAGAAAAATAGTAGGCTAAACTAGAGCTAAACGTGAGGTTAACGTCAAGGGGAAAATGGTTAGAATCAAGAAAAGAGGGCAAGGTCCAAAAGAGTGGTTTAAGGCATTCACCTTTGGTGTAGGAAATGCTCCACCTACCACGCCCATCACCACGACTCGTGGTCAATACCACGACTCATGGTCAAGACCACGACTAGTGGGAGGACTCGTGGAAGGCTAGGCAGTAGCCTTGCCAAATTTGCCAAAAACAACCTCCCTCTTTCACGAGCCACTTCGTGGGAAGGAGTTGGTGGTGTGAGGGTTGAGAGAGGGTGGCAAGACACTGCCACAAGGCCTACGAGAGGGACCATGACTCGTGGCTTGCTCCACGGCTTGTGGAGTCCCTCGTGAAGTTGCCTTGGGCATGTGGGCTAAAAGGCATGGAAGCCTAGCCACTGCCTCAAGACCACGATAGGGACCATGACTCGTGGTCATGACCACGGCTCGTGGGGCCCCTCGTGGCACCTGGGCAACTTACTTTAAGTGAGGGTTATTTTTTGTATTTCCTTTTTAAGCCCTATCAAAGTGAGGTCGTTTTGTATTATTTTTATACTACTATATAAGTATTTTTAAGTCAAAATACACCCAATAACTTCATATTTCCCAAACACCCAAAGTTCATCTTCTACACAAAATTTCTCTCTCTAGAACTCAAGGAAGAAGAAGAGTAAAATTAAAGCTAGGGCTTAAAGAATCAAGGCTATTTCAATCAATTTCTTTGATGAATCATTACTAAGGTATGGTAGTCTTTCATCCTTGGATAATTTCAATCCAAGGAGCCCCTTCAAATTCAATTTCAAAGCTAGTGATTTCCCTAAAGTTAGGGTTTGACTTCAATCTTGTGGGTTCTTTTCAAAAACGTTTTTAATGGTTGATTTATGATGTATTATGATTGAATTGATGATTTATTATTGATTTATGATGAATTCCCCCAAGAACCCATGAATTCCCCTATTTTCCCAAATTGGATCTAAAAGTGTGGGTGAATTGTAGAAAGTAGAGTATTATGAAATCATGCTTATAGTAATAATAGTAATTGAATCATGTTATCATTCATGTCTAGATATGTTGGCAAAGCATGAGAATTATGTATGTTCATGAGACTTATGTATATGCATTTAGATCACTTTGAGAGTAAAGTGAATATGATTATGATCTAATTGTTGTGTTGATTGGATGATTATCCTCATGTATACAATTATGTATGAATATGATATGATGTGAAAGGTTTGTCACATGTAATGATTCTAAGGTTGGAAGACTAGTCTCACCTAATGAATCTAAGAGCGATAGTATGATTATGTTGGATTGAGTGTCAAGACATTCTTTCATGATTATGAACCTAATTCAAGACTTAATATGTGAAATATGGGAATCAATGCTTAGCACCGAGTGGATATTGATATGAGATGGGAGCTCTTCCGTTAGTTGAGGTTGGGTTTTCCTAATAGTAAATCTCTTGGGATGGAAGCTCTTCCGTTAGTTGAGGTTGGGTTTCTAGTAGCAATCCCCGTATCCCATAACTATGTACCCTCATAGGTCTTTAACTAGTGGATCCACCTAAGCTAAGAGTATGGTTCTACCTTAGGCAAGTAGGACACCCCTTTTCGGTATGGGGTAGACACCATATTCCATGTTAGCTCACATGGTCTATGTCGATTAAGGCTTATTCCCTAATATGTTAATATGAACAAGAATATGATTTATAGACCATAGCTACTCAAGAAGCTTTACTTAGTATGGGTAGGAGTATGTCATCTTACTCATGCATTGCACAAGTAGACTTTGAGGGTACTTATCATATGTTGCTATTATGATATGATGATCTATGCATGACAATATGGTTTATGACTTATGAATTCCAATGTATGCATGATGAGTTCAAACTTGGTAAAATGCATGGTTTTCAACCAAAATGTCCTTTTTAGCATATTTTCAATGATTTCTTGCATGACTATCATACTTAGTGCAATCCTTGTACTAACCCATATTTTCTACATTTTCCCCTAAGTGTAGGCTCTGGTTCTTGAAGTGATCTCCTTCTTGGTCAAAGCTTGGATCGACTATTCTCCTTGCTTTTGGTGAGTCCTCATTTGTTCGAGGACGGATGATGATTTTCTAGTTTCCTTTCTTTTACTTTCATTTGAGAACTATGTTGTAAGGGTTGTGACCCTATTTGGATTTCGATTGTAATAAATGGCTAATTAAGACAAGTCTAGACTTCCGCATGCTCTTATGAAAAATTTCTTAAGACTCGAAATGTGTTTTTACTCTCTATTGTTCTTTACATATGTTATGATATGTTAAGTGGCTTACATTGTGCCTTTCAGGGTCCTATGTGCCATGTTACGTCTAGGGGGTACCTTGGGTCATGACATCATCGCAAGGAGAACGATCCAAAACAAGCTCGAAAGGGAGAAAACTATAACCACGAGGCGATAAAACACAACCTAAAGCATCTAATGTCTACCCTAGTCTAAGGCAACCACAAATCAATTCTTACAAGGAAAAGCAAGATCATTTATTCTACAAGCGAAGCCACGGTCTAAACTAGGATCCCAACCCCCACAATAAACGCAAGGCTTCTACGGAATCAAGAAATGATGGAATAACAAGAGGAAAGCTAAATACCCGGAGAATACCATCCAAAATTACATGAAATCTATACTAGGCATTATCTAAGAAGTTCAATCAAGAAAGTAGACTGAAGCCTACCTCAAAGCCGAACACGAGCGCTCCCAATCCACCACACACTAGCTATCGACATCCGAAACGCCTTCGAACACCGCTAAACTATTGAACTATCAAATATAACGTCATTACAAACATTTTGACACTAAAATCACAACAATTGGAAATAGACCCAAAATTAAGTCAAAATGGGAATGTGGAACCCGCACTGGGAATTACAAAATTGACTTCGGAAAAAGGTCCTAATCGACTAACCGAGTTTGTGCCTAGAAACGGGGCTCAATTCCATGCCTGGAACATCCCAAACCACCACATGCAAAATTAATAAGGAAATCAAGCTAAGATAGCAGCTTCGAGCTCAAATTTACCTCAAACAAAGGTTCCTCAACAGCTTCTAACCACATACCCAGGTAGCCACACTCCCAACGATCACACATGACTTTGAATCACTCAAATCGGAGCTCAGATGAGGGAGAAATTGTCATTTGAAAATGAGGGCTTAAAGTTGAAATTTTTGAGTATAAATACCCAAAATTGGTCGCTAAAAGTAGGGTTGCCAATGGGCAGGGCGGTGCGGTGCGGTGTGGGTTGAGCTTAACCCGCTAAATTTTTAATTTGCCCCGCCCCATCCCGCATAACAATTTGTTTCATTTTTAACCCGCCCCACCTCGCCTTACATAGACCCGCCTCGCATGAACCCGCCCCGCATAATTTTTCAATATTTTCTTTTTCTAATTAAGTTTGATACTAAAAATATAATTCATAAAAATAAATTCATTTTTCATTACTTGTATTAAATTAATACGATAGTGACTTAAATTTTTTTTTTTTTAGAGGTCAATTGGAAAACAAGTAAGAAATTGTATTGTTTTTTATTGAACCATTTCATTTACTATCTTGAATATTTTAGTAGCTTTAAAGAAATTATGTTAATAAATAATATTATATCAGTCTTATAACATGTAAAAAGTTAAAAGTAAGTTTAAGTCCACATAAAATCATATATACTCGCAACCCGCCCCGCATTAGTTTTTAAAAAACCCACTTCAACCCACCCCGCACAACCTTAAACTCACCCCGCATAGCCTTAAACTAACTCTGTCCCGCATCCGTCTCGCCCCATTGTCATCCCTAGCTAAAAGCTGATTCTGGTCGCTAAATAATATATTTGAATTAAAATTCTGCAGGGAACATTCACATAAATTAATATATTCAGAATATATATATATAGGTTGCGTTAGCATGAAGAGAGAGAAGATCACTCTTGATTATTTTGATACGTCTTTTTGTATTTTCTTTTGGGTGTACTTTGATCAGAGCTTTGCGTTGTGTATATATTCTTACAAAAACCTGTCTCGTTTTGTTTTAATTGTTTTTGTATTTGTATATTTGTACATTTTTCTTGTAATATTTCCATAACATGTTGTATTTTATGTCCAATAGACCAGCTAGCATTAGGATTTTGCATTACTCCCTCTCTTTTACTCCATCTTTCTTCTATTTCTCTTCCTAAGGCTCCGGGAAGTTTGTTGGAAAGCTTTTTTCCCAAGCTCTGGTCAAACGCATTACCGCAAGAAAGACGAAAAAATTTGTGCCTATCACAGTGGAAAATACAAAGAAAAAGGAAATATGAGTAGTATAGATGCAGAAATTTTAGCTATCATTTATGGACTAAACAGTTTTAAATTATATATTATTAATAAAAAAGAAATTTTGGTAAGAACTGACTGCGAGGCTATTGTAAAATTCCACCAGAAAATAGAAGGAAAAAATAGTAGTAAAAGAAGATGGCTAAACTTTTTAGATGCTACATCAATATACAATATATCTCTAGAACATATAAAGGGAAAAGACAATTCCTTATATATATATATATATATATATAGGTTGCGTTAGCATGAAGAGAGAGAAGATCACTCAATTTATTTAACTTTCAATTAATTAAATATGTATATATATACATAAATTAATTATGTGTGTCTATATATATATATATATATATATAGAGAGAGAGAGAGAGAGGTTGCGTTAGTATGAAGAGAGAGAAGATCACTCAATTTATTTAACTTTCAATTAATTAAATATGTATATATGTACATAAATTAAATATGTGTGTGTCTATATATATATATATATATTGATTTTTTCTTCAGTATTACTATATATTAGAAGAGCGGATTTGAGGACCTTAGGGTCAGTCGGTCAATTGACCGATTTGCCCTTATCCTCAAATTCCGTCTATTTTATATTTAGCATTTTTTTGTTTATTTTCCTTTTTAGTATATTATGTATTTAAAATTACACAAAAATTTTGATTAACTCTCAAAATTTCACCTATGCCGCATAAATTGAGACTAAGGGAATAACATATATTGTTAAAAATTACGTTAAAAGTAATATAAAGTCACAATGATTAACAACTTAAAATATTTAAAAACATATTAAAAATTTGATTAACTTTCAAAATACGGAGTTGAGGAGCTTAGGCTCAATCAGTCAATTGACCGATTTGCCCTTCTCCTCAAATTTCCTCTATTTAATATTTAGAATTTCTTCATTTATTTTCATTTTTGGTATATTATGTATTTAAAAATTACTTATAATAAATTTGGTTAACTCTCAAAATTTCACATATGCCACATAAATTGGAACTGAAAGAATAACATATACTCCCTCCGTCCCATTTTATGTGAGGTAGTTTGACTCGGCACAAAATTTAAGAAAGAAAGGAAGACTTTTAAAATTTGTGGTCCAAAATAAATGATAGAAATTTGTGTGGCTGTAAATCATTTCATTAAGGGTATAATAGACATTTTATAGTTAAATTGTTACTTAATATAGAAATGTGTCATTGTTTTTGGGACAGAGGGAGTATTATTTAAGTATTGCGTTAAAAGTACTATAAATCACAATAATTAACAACTTAAGATATTTAAAAAAACATATGAAAAATTTGGTCAACTTTTGAAATTCCACCTAAATTGAGACGGATGAGCTAACATATATTATTTGAAAACTACGTTAACTAAGGGTACCATAAATAACAATAATTTACAGCTTAAAATATTTTTAAAAATATATTAAGAATTGATTAGGTCTCAAATTTTCTCATGGGCCACATAAATCATAATAATTAACAACTTAAAGTATTTCAACAAATATATTAAAAAATTAATTAACTCTTAAAATATCACATGTGCCACAAATATTATTTGAAAAGTACGCTAAAAATATTATATAAATAATTAACGAAAAAAATATGTAAAATTTTTGTTGACTCTCCTAATTCTATTTATATCACATAAATTGAAACAAATAAAATAATATTTATTGGGCTCAAGTTTACCCGGCTTTTGTTCTAGTGTTTTTAATTTTTATGAAACCAAACAATACCAACTTTAACCAAAACTAATTACCTTTTAAAGAGCTTTTTATAAAATATTATCTGTCTTTAAAAATATTTTTTTATTTATGTAACATCCCGTAACTAGAAAGAACTAGAAAGAAGTTAAAAAGTGGAAATAGTCATTTTTGGAAAGAATATAAAAATCAGGAAAATTTGTTAAGTATGTTAAGTTGAGTTTTTGGTCAACTTCAAACGACCATAACTTCTAGCTCAAGATGAATTAGGTGTGTTTCCAGATATCATAGGTAAGATCTTGGAATAATCTTTCCAACGCCGCCGAGTTTGCGCGATTCCAAGTTCGTATGAGTGAGATATGACCATTTGAAAGTTGTGCTGTTCAAATAAGGAAAGTCTAAAACCGGATTTTGGAAGGTTATTTTAGTCTTATCCTTACCCAATTATTTTAATCCAGTTTTAGGAGTTTAATTGGGGTCAAAACAGATATTGGTCAGTTTAGAAAATTGAAAACCTACACTAGGGCTTGGAGAAAGGAGAAAAGAGGAGAAAGAAAGAGAAAAGGCAAGATTCATCAAGAACGTTCAAGTTTGATTGTGGATTTCGCCAAGGATTCAATCCTATGAGGTATGTGAGATCACATAGTGTTGGGTTAGTTCACCCACGCGCCATACATGTTTAATTCAACATATTTTCGTCCTAAAAAGATTGATAATTTGATGTTCTTGAGTTGTATTCTTGAATAACTTTCGTTCTTGAATTTGGGATGAGATTGAGGAGTTCTTGAGAGTTTAATGTCGATTATTAGAGTTGCTTTGAGTTAGATTCTTGTGTTTATGTTTTGGGTACTTGAATCTAAAGAGATATTGAGAAAAAAAATTGAAATTAATCGAATTAAGGTCAGAAAACGAGTTGAAAAATTCGTCAGATTCACCTGGGGAGGGTCTGGCGCGGCGCTCCCCATCTGCGCCAGAGAGGCTGGGGCGGTGCGCCAAAAACGAGCCCGAGTAACTTAGGGGCTGGCGCGGTGTGCTAGGGACGCGCTCGGGTTGTCTGCCCCACCCGTTTTTTCATTGTTTAGCCTGTTTAAGTCCTTCTAAAGTGTACTAACACTTCCTATTGATTCTAACTACTCTAAATGACTTCTAAACATCTAGAAATCATCTAGAAACATGAATCATAACCTTAAATCCATAAATTCAAATTCAAGGAAAGTTAAGAGCCAAGTCTAGGAAGTTCTTAGAGTTCTTTCAAGAAGTCTTTTGCAAATGCTTTTAACTTTGTCTTAAGACTTAAAGTTCAAGTTGAGTAAAGAGTAAGGAGTAACGATTGAAGTTCATTTCTTCAAAAGTATATGGGGACTATGTATTCCCAAGGAGTTTAATATATTTCACATTTAAACAAGAAAAGGAAACCTTGATTTCCAAAGAGCCTTTGAGCTAGTTTTCAGAAAAGAGTAAACACTTTCTAAATTAAGCAAGAGAGGAAACTTTGATATCCAAGATAGCCTTTGAGCTAAATTTTGAGCAATTATCTCAAATCACAGAAAGAAGTATGTTTTTAAACATAAGAGCTAGTATCATATTTTGGGAGTAGTATTGAGCACCGATATGGGGAGAGTTCAGACAATTCACTGCCCCCATAAACCATGTAGCCATCATGGGTAGAAAAGGGTCATACTTTTTAGATGATTCCTTTAGTGCTTTTTAGCATAGACTAGTGGATCCACTTAGTAGTTCAGGTTCTATACCCTCGACAAGGTATAGGACGGCCCTGTCAGCGTGAGGCAAAATATTGTATCATCACAATAGCTCTTAAGTGATGGTTGTCGGTTAGAGAAACTTCCACAAAAGTAATTGTATTCTTATATACACAATTTAATTGTATTTTTACATACATTTTAGAGTTATATTTGTATCTTTGCATACATACATCGTATTATTGTATTTCCAAAATACACAGAGTTGACATCCATGTTTTAAACAACTTTTCTTTATATTGCACCTGTTTTAAATTGCTTTATATTGAAATGAGTTCATTTAAGTTGAGTTGAGTTGAGCCAGGTAAGTTCTTCAGTTCCTTTCAAGCTTATGTCTGGTTTTAGAATCCCCCTCGCATACTCGTACATTCAATGTATTGATGTCATTTGGCCTGCATCTTCTTATGATGCAGACACATGTAACTAGGATCAGAATCCAGCACATCGGTGATCCAGTTGAGCACTCAGAGTCTTGTGGTGAGCCTCATTGCTTTTCGAAGGATCCCTTTTTATTGCTTTCAGTATTAGATAGTTTATTAGGATGTCGTGGGTCTTGTCCCGACATTCATCTCAGTTTTTTAGAGGCTTCATAGATAGACAGTCAGATGTTAGTTCATTCGTCATTATATTTTTATTGGTTTATGTTCAGATTTGAGTTGCCCCTTTGGCTAAGTTAAATGTTGATTTCTGAAACATTTTGAGTTTAGTTTTGAGACTATTGAGTTTTCTTGTATTTGGACTCTCTTTCTTATGTTTAAGTCTTCCACTGAGTAAGTAAGCCAGGCTTAGGGTTCGCTTGGGGTGAACAATAGTTCTCGAGTGCCATTCCCGCCCAGGGTGTTGGCTCGGGGTGTGACAAACTTGGTAACCGAGCACAGGGTTCAAGAGTCCTAGAGAGTCTATAAAGTCGTGTTTGTAGAGTCCTAGTTATCGGTGTGAAGCGCGCCACATCTATAATTAGGAGGTTGCAATACTTAATAAATTTTCTGACTTCTTTCATACTCATTTAGTGCGTTAGAGTTTGATCTCCAAAATTTTCTTCTAACTCGTGATTGCGCGTGTCTTTCAGATCATGCCTCCACAAAGAGCTGTCAGAGGTCATCTGGCTAGGAGGAAAGTTGAGCTACGGAAGAAGGGGTACCTAATGCACCAGAAGTGCAACCCCAAGGAGAGGTCACCAATGCTGAGTTCCATGAGGCTATTCGGATGTTGAGCCAAGTTGTGACCAACCAAGTTGGGCAACAAAGAGGAAATCAACAGAAAGTGGTTGATATTTCGAGGATCCGCGAGTTCTTAAGGATGAATCCTTCGAGCTTCACATGTTCTAGTGTTACTGAGGATCCAGAGAATTTTAGAACATCAAAAAGTTTTCGAAATCATGCATGTTGCTGATGCTGAAAGGGTGGAACTAGTTGCATACCAGATGAAGGGTGTCGCTAGGATATGGTTTGACCAATGGAAGAAGAACCGAGTTGAGGGAGCACCACCTGCGAGTTGGTCTTATTTTGAGGAGGCTTTCTTAGGGCATTTCTTCCCCCGAGAACTAAAAGAGGCTAAGGTACAAGAGTTCCTCACACTTAAGCAGGATTCTTTGAGCGTTCATGAGTATAGTCTGAGGTTCACACAACTTTCCCGGTATGCTCCAATGATGGGTGCTAACATGAGGAGCAGGATGAGTTTATTTGTTGCTGGGTTGTCTCGTCTGTCGAGTAAGGAAGGTAAGGCTGCAATGCTAATAGGTGATATGGATATAGTAAGGTTGATGGTCTATGTGCAACAGGTTGAGGAAGAAAAGCTGAGGGATAGAGAAGAGTTCAAGAATAAAAGAGCTAAGACAGGGAATGAGTCCAGACAGTAGAAGAATAATGCCAACCGGTCATCCTTTCAACAGAAACAGAAGGGACCTGCTCCATCATCTATTAGTGCACCTGCACCTAAGAACAAAAGTGAGTACAATAGTCAGAATTTCAGAGCCAAACCTACCTATTCTCAGTGTAGTATGGCGCAAAGGGGTAGTAAGCCTCCTGCCTGCGCTAAGTGTGGTAGGAACCACTCAAGTACATGTCGTGAGGGCTCCACTGGTTGGTCAGAATGGTCATTTCATGCGAGAATGTCGAAAGAACAAGCAGGGTAATGGTAATGGAGGCAATAGAGCCCAATCTTCTTCAGTTGCTCCACCAGACAGAGCTACACCTAGAGGAGCTACTTCAGGTACTGGTGGAGGATCAAACCGCCTATATGCTTTCACAAGTCGCCAAGAGCAAGAGGATTCACCAAATGTTATTACTGGTATGATCCAAGTCTTTAACCTTAATGTTTATGCTTTGCTAGACCCAGGAGCGAGTTTATCCTTTGTAACTCCGTATGTTGCGATGAATTTTGATGTTATTCCTGAGCAACTTGGTGAACCCTTCAGTGTTTCTACACCTATTGGTGAGTTTATTCTAGCAGAGAGAGACTATTATGATTGTCCCATTCTCGTCAATCACAAAAGTACCATGGTTGATTTAGTTGAGTTAGACATGGTAAATTTTGATGTCATTCTTGGTATGGACTAGCTTCATGCCTATTATGCCTCAATTGATTGTAGAACTCGAGTTGTCAAGTTCCAGGTCCTGAATGAGCCAGTGTTAGAGTGGAAAAGTAGTTCAGTAGTGCCTACGGGTCGTTTCATTTTGTACCTTAAGGCAATGAAGTTAGTTTCTAAGGGGTGTGTCTATCACTTGGTCAGAGTTGATGACTCTAGTGTTGAGATACCTCATATTTAGTCAGTCCTAGTAGTAAAAGAGTTTCCAGAAGTCTTTCTAGATGATCTTCTCGGAGTCCCTCCTAATAGAGAAATAGACTTCGGTATAGACCTTCTTCCAGATACTCGTGCTATATCTATTCCACCATATAGAATGGCACAAGTAGAGTTGAAAGAGCTTAAAGAACAATTGAAAGATCTCCTTGATAAGGGCTTTATTCGACCAAGTGTCTCACCTTGGGGCGCTCCGGTCTTGTTTGTGAGAAAGAAGGATGGTTCCCTTAGGATGTGTATAGATTACCACCAATTGAACAAGGTTACCATCAAGAATAAGTATCCTCTTCTGAGAATTGATGATCTTTTCAATCAACTTCAGGGTGCTACTTGTTTCTCTAAGATATACCTCAGATCAGGCTACCATCAGTTGAGGGTAAGGGAATGTGATATTTCAGTGACAACATTCAGGACCCGTTATAGTCATTATGAGTTTCTGGTCATGCCCTTTGGTTTGACCAATGCGCCTGCAACATTCATGGACCTTATGAATAAAGTATTCAAACCTTATTTAGATATGTTTGTTATCGTCTTCATTGATGACATACTAATCTATTCGAGGAATGAAGAAGATCATGCTAGTAACCCAAGAATAGTTCTCCAAACTCTAAGGGATAGAGAGTTGCATGCCAAGTTCTCTAAGTGTGAGTTTTGGCTTGAGTCTATGGCGTTCTTAAGCCACATTATGTCTGGAGAGGGAATTAAAGTTAATACTTAGAAAATTGAGGCAGTGTAGAATTGGCCTAGACCCACATCTCCAACTGATATTAGGAGTTTCTTGGGTTTGGTTGGCTATTATAGGAGGTTCGTAGAGGGGTTCTCATCTATTTCATCCCATTTGACCAAATTAACTCAGAAGACAGTGAAGTTTCAATGGTCTGAAGCTTGTGAGAAAAAGTTTCCAGGAATTGAAAAAGAGGTTGACTACTGCCCCAGTTTTGACATTACAGAAGGTACGCAAGACTTTGTTGTCTATTGTGATGCGTCTAGAGTTGGTTTAGGTTGTGTGTTAATGCAGAATGGCAAGGTTATCGCTTATGCCTCCAGACAGTTGAAAGTTCATGAGAAGAACTACCCAACCCATGATCTAGAATTGGCTGGCGTAGTTTTTGCTTTGAAAATATGGTGGCATTATCTTTATGGTGTGCATGTGGATATGTTCACCGATCACAAGAGACTTCAACATGTGTTTACTCAGAAAGAGCTTAATCTCAGACAAAGGAGGTGGTTAGAATTACTCAAGGATTATGACATGAGTATTCTTTACCACCCAGGTAAGGCTAATGTTGTTGCTGATGATTTAAGCAGGTTGTCTATGGGTAGTACCTCCCATATTGAGGAAGAAAAGAGAGAGTTAGTGAAAGATGTGCATAGACTTGCACGCTTGGGAGTTCGACTAATGGATTCCATAGAAGGAGGAGTGGTGGTGATAACTGGGGCTAAATCATCATTAGTGTCAGAAGTAAAAGAGAAGCAAAACCAAGATCCTATTTTGCTTGAATTTAAGGCAAATGTTCATAAGCAAAAAATATTGGATTTTGAACTAGGGGGAGATGGTGTGTTAAGGTATCAAGGTAGGTTGTGTGTACCAAAGGTGGATGAACTCCAAGAAAGGATCATGGAGAAAGCTCATAGCTCCAGCTATTCTATTCATCCGGGTTCCACAAAGGTGTATCGCGACTTGAGAGAAATTTATTGGTGGAGTAGTATGAAGAAGGGCATTGCAGAGTTCATGGCCAAGTGTCCGAATTGCGAACAAGTTAAAGTAGAGCACCAAAGGCTAGGCGGTATGGCTCAGAATATAGAACTTCCGGAATGGAAGTGGGAGATGATTAATATGGATTTCATCACAGGTTTACCAAGGTCTCGCAGGCAGCATGATTCGATTTGGGTGATTGTTGATAGAATGACAAAATCAACCCACTTTTTGCCAGTAAAGACTACCCATACAGCAAAGGACTATGCCAAGTTGTATCTTCAAGTACTTTATGGGGTGTAGTTTCGATTATTTCAGATAGAGGTGCACAATTCTGGAAATTTTTTAAGAAAGGCTTGGGTTCAAAGGTTAACTTCAGTACTGTTTTTCATCCTCAGACAGATGGTCAAGCAGAGCACACTATTCAGACCCTAGAGGATATGTTAAGGGTTTGTGTGATTGATTTCAAAGGTAATTGGGATGAGCACCTACCTCTTATTGAGTTTGCTTACAACAATAGTTACCACTCTAGTATCCAAATAGCTCCTTATGAAACTCTTTATGGGAGAAGATGCAAATCTCTTATTGGATTGTTTGAAGTTGGTTAAACAGGGTTGATAGGACCATATTTAGTTCATCAAGCTATGGAGAAGGTGAAAGTGATTCAAGAGAGGTTGAAAACGGCGCAGAGTCGTCAGAAATCCTACATTGATGTTAGGAGAAGGGATTTAGAGTTTGTAATAGATGATTGGGTGTACTTGAAAGTTTCACCCATGAAGGGTGTTATGAGATTTTGTAAGAAGGAGAAGCTTAGTCCCCAATATATTGGCCCTTACAAAGTATTGAAAAGGGTAGGTAATATTCTAGATCGCCAAGTTCGCAAGTTGAGGACTAAGGAAGTAGCATCAATCAAAGTCCTTTAGAGGAGCCAATTTGTTGAGGAAGCTACTTGGGAAGCTGAAGAGGATATGAAAAAGAGATTTCCACATCTCTTTGAAACCGGAGAAGTTCCAGACCAAGGTACTAATCCTCTTCTTAATTAGTACTATTTCATTTATAAGTTAGCATGTTGTAATAGCATTGCTTGTTGGGTGTTTGAGCTGATTGTTACATGTTATACCCTTAGCCTACTAAGGAGTAATCCCATTCGAGGATGAATGTTCCCAAGGGGGAGATATTGTAACACCTCATAACTAGAAAGAACTAGAAAGAAGTTAAAAAGTGGAAATAGTCATTTTTGGAAAGAATATAAAAATCTGGAAAATTTGTTAAGTATGTTAAGTTGAGTTTTTGGACAATTTCAAACGACCATAACTTCTATCTTAGGATGAATTAGGTGTGTTTCCAGATATAATAGGAGATATCTTGGAATAAACTTTCCAACGCCGCCGAGTTTGTGCGATTCCGAGTTCGTATGAGTGAGATATGACCATTTGAAGTTGGGCTGTTCAAATAAGGAAAGTCTAAAACCGGATTTTGGAAGGGTATTTTAGTCTTTTCCTTACCCAATTATTTTGATCCATTTTTAGGAGTTTAATTTGGTCAGTTTAGAAAATTTGAAATCTACGCTAGGGCTTGGAGAAAGGAGAAAAGAGGAGAAAGAGGGAGAAAAGGCAAGATTCGTCAAGAACGTTCATGTTTGATTGTGGATTTCGCCAAGGATTTAATCCTACGAGGTATGTGAGATTACATAGTGTTGGGTTAGTTCACCCATGCGCCAAACATGTTTAATTCAACATATTTTCATTCTAAAAAGATTGACAATTTGATGTTTTTGAGTTGTATTATTGAATAACTTTCGTTTTTGAATTTGGGATGAGATTAAGGAGTTCTTGAGAGTTTAATGTTGATTATTAGAGTTGCTTTGAGTTAGATTCTTGTGTATATGTTTTGGGTACCTGAATCTAAAGAGATTTTGAGAAAAAAAATTGAAATTAATCGAGTTAAGGTCAGAAAATGAGTTGAAAAATTCGTTAGATTCACCTGGGGAGTTTCTGGCGCGACGCGCCCCATCTGCGTCAGAAAGGCTGGGTCAGCACGCCTGTATTGTGCTTGAAATGAGCCCTAGTAACTTAGGGGCTAGCACGGCGCGCCAGGGACGTGCTCGGGTCGTCTACCTCACCTGTTTTTTCATCGTTTAGCTCGTTTAAGTCCTTCTAAAGTGTACTAACACTTCCTATTGATTCTAATTACTCTAAATGACTTCTAAACATCTAGAAATCATCCAGTAACATGAATCATAACCTTGAATCTATAAATTCAAATTCAAGGAAGGTTAAGAGCCAAGTCTAGGAAGTTCTTAGAGTCCTTTCAAGAAGTCTTTTGCAAATGCTTTTAGCTTTGTCTTAAGACTTAAAGTTCAAGTTGAGTAAAGAGTAAGGAGTAAGGATTGAAGTTCATTTCTTCAAAAGTATATGGGGAGTATGTATTCCCAAGGAGTTTAAAATGTTTTCACATTTAAACAAGAAAAGGAAATCTTGATTTCCAAAGAGCCTTTGAGCTACTTTTTAGAAAAGAGTAAACGCTTTCTAAATTAAGCAAGAGAGGAAACTTTGATTTCGAAGATAGCCTTTGAGCTAAGTTTTGAGCGATTATCTCAAATCACAGAAAGAAGTATGTTTTTAAACATAAGAGCTAGTATCATATTTTGGGAGTAGTATTGAGCACTGATATGGGGGAGTGTTTAGACAATTCACAGCCCCCATAAACCATGTATCCATCGTGGATAGCAAAGGGTCATACTTTTTAGATGATTCCTTTAGTGCTTTTTAGCATAGACTAGTGAATCCACTTATTAGTTCAGGTTCTATACTCTCGGCATGGTATAGGACGGCCCTGGCAGTGTGAGGCAAAATGTTGTATCATCACAATAGCTCTTAAGTGATGGTTTTCGGTTAGAGAAACTCCCACAAAAGTAATTATATTCTTATATACACAGTTAAATTGTAGTTTTACATACATCTCAGAGTTATATTTGTATTTTTGCATATATTCAGAGTACTATTGTATTTCCAAAATACACAAAGTTGACATCCATGTTTTAAACATCTTTTCTTTATATTGCACCTGTTTTAAACTGCTTTATATTGAAATGAGTTCATTTAAGTTGAATTGAGCCAGGTAAGTTCTTCATTTCCTTTCAAGCTGATGTCTTGTTTTAGAATCCCCCTCGCATACTCATACATTCAATGTACTGCTGCCATTTGGCCTGCATCTTCTTATGATGCAAACACAGGTAACCATGATCAGCATCCAGCGCATCATTGATCCAGTTGAGCACTCAGAGTCTTGTGGTGAGCCTCTTTGCTTTCTGGAGGATCCCTTTTTATTGCTTTCAGTATTAGATAGTTCATTAAGATGTCATTGGTCTTGTCCCGACATCCATCTCAGTTGTTTAGAGGATTCATAGATAGACATTCAGATGTTAGTTCATTCGTCATTATCTTGTTATCGGCTTTTGTTTAGATTTGAGTTGCCCCTTTGGCTAAGTTAAATGTTGATTTCTGAAACATTTTAAGTTTAGTTTTGAGACTGTTGAAATATCTTGTATTTGGATTCTCTTTCTTATGTTTAAGTCTTCCGTTGAGTAAGTAAGCCAGGCTAAGGGTTTGCTTAGGGCCATCAATGGTTCTCGAGTGCCAGTCCCGCCAAGGGTGTAGGCTCGGAGCGTGACAATTTATTACCTTGATTTACCATACTTAAAAAATATTTAATATCTGTAGCCACTATGTATTAAAAGTGCATTGTATATGCAATAATCAATATATATGTATTACAAATAAATTAAAATGTATTATACTTGTTTTGATTTTAAAAACTGCATTTTGTTGAAAACGAACTAGACATGTAATATAGACATATTACACTATGTATAAAAATAAGATTTGCAATATATATATATATATATATATATAATAAGTGTTTTAAAATATATTAGAATTGTTTAGGTAAAAAGTCTGCACTATATATTACTTTCTCTGTTCCTTTTTATAAGTCACCTTTAAAGATTTCGCTTGCATTAAAAAGAATTTCTTTTTACAGTGGATAATGTATACCATGTCATAGTTGTATGAGGAATTTTTTAATTGAAAAAAGGCTTAAGTCATTTGCGGCCCCTTAAAGTTGTTGGAATAATTCGTTTTAACACCTTAACTAAGGCTTGTACCTATTGAACACTTATGCCCCTTAAAATTTATACCTATTTGACATATTTTTGACAATCAACCAAGAATATGAGATGTGCTACTACACTCGCTTTGACATGGAAAATTGATGAATTAAACGATGACATGTGACATTTGGTTCCAAAAATTTATTCAAAAAATGAAATTCTTAAAAATAACTATTATAATTTTTTTTTATTCAAAAAGAATTTCCTTAAAAAATGAATTTCCTAAAAAACCCACCCACCCACCCCACGACAATCCTTTTTTTTTCTCTCCGCAAATCGTCCTCAATCTTCAACAGGACAATCCCTCCCTAAATTGTTTATTCAATTGTAATCCTCTTCTCTCCATCTAGTTTTGGTACGAGGAAGATGAATAAGGTTTCGTTGGAAAATTATGAATTTCTTATCATCATGGCCGGAAAAAATGGAGTTATTATTTCACAACTGATGTTTTTGGGGTTGAAGAACTCTTCGTTTCTTTTTAACTATCAATTTTAATTCTATGAAGTTTTATGATATCATTTTTAATAAGCTTAATTAGTTTACATTTAATTTTGAATGGTGATATCTATTTGAGTGCCAACAATAGAGATGAACGAAGGCCGGCTAACTTTTTTAACTTCAATGTCTGAAAATCTTCTTTCTTCTTGCAAAATCAATCAAATAGTAGATTCAGATTATATATATATATATATATGTGTTGTCTCATCTCGAGGCTATCCCTAGATGTTACACGGGACCTAAGATCACGAATGACCCTAAGTTAACCCTGAGTTTGGCATATAACAAGCATACTGATGAACAACTGAATAAACATGCTCTATGCGGAAGCTAAAACAATGAATATCTGAAAATGGGGAAAGTGCCCAACTTGTCTGAATATATATAAAATAATTGGAGTTTAGTGATAACTGAAACAACCACTTAACAACTCAAGTTGAATCTACTACTTTGTCTGAAAAAACCTCTAACTGAGTTGAGTTGTTGGGACATGCCCCAACTAACTCTAACAAAACTGCAAACTGATAGTAAAGACTAAATTGTAAAGCATGTCTATTGTCCTCGAATCACGAGGACTCACCACTAAAGCTGCTGAAATCGGACTGAGAATGGAACTAAGCGTGATCTGGATATTGAGTGCCTGAAGCTATATCATAAAATGATGTAGCGCAAAGTATGCGTCAGTACTTGGAATGTACTGAGCACACCTGATATAGATACTAAGCTGAACAATGATATCACTGAGCAATATAATAATGAATTTGAAAATAGACTGTACAGAAGTGTAACTGAAATCTGAGTTAAATGCAATGACCAAGTACTAATCATGTAACTAACATGATGAACTGAATGCTGATAACATGGTCAATGCAATAAGAGTATGACTGTGGGATCTACTATTAACCAGGTTTGTCACGACCCAAGTCTACACCCTGGACGTGATCGGCTCTCGAGAACCATTGTTGGTCCCCAAGAGAACCCTCATCCTGGCTGTAACACCTGAGATACCTAACAAATTGAACAACAGGAAATTTGGTGAACCACATAGGGGTTCACGGACCGTGAAAGGAATCACGGTCCGTCGACCTGCTCGTGGCTCACACCCAGGCAGCGTGGTGGACCTTGGAGTCCTCCACAGGCTGTGGATCCCCACACGAGCCGTGGAATGGCTCGTAGAAGTGAGGCAGAGCCACTAGGGCTCAACTGTGGAACCACGGATCCCTCCACGGGCCATGGTCCCACTGACGAGCCGTGGGTTGGCCCGTTGACCTGACCCAGTAGACCCAAGCCCCAAGAGAAGAATCACGCTGGCCTTCACGGCCCATGGTCCGTGAAGTGGACTGTGGATGGGCTTACCAAGAACCAGTAGCACTAGCCAAGAACCACGACCCACTTGATGGGCCATGGTCCCATCGATGGTCTGTCAGTGGCCTCATGGATGTCCTTCGTCAGCTTTTAAGTGAGGGTCATTTTGGTCTTTTCCCCTATGCATTGGACATTTAAACTACGTCATTTAATACCTAAAATACGTCATTTTACTCAATTTAAGCCTAATATTCTAGTTAGACATTACCCACAACCCTTATTCACCAAAACTTAGAGTAAAAAGAGAAGAAAGAGGCGCCAATTTCCCCAGAACAAGCAGTAGTGTTCTTTAGAGTTCAGCCCCGAAATTCAAAGGATTTCTCTGTAGTTTACGTCACTAGGTATGTGGGATTTCATTAGAGGATTCCTTTCATCCACTAGGTCTCTAGAATTCAATCAACTCCTTGATTCTCTATACCTTGTTTACACCTAGGGTTTCCGAAACCTTGGAGATTTGTTGTGATTTAGCTGTTGTAGTATCCTTAATTGAAAAAACATGTTTCTTGGAAAGTGTGCTTAATTCCTTGTATAGAAATCAGAACCCTAGTTTGTGTAGATTCTCTTAGTTCATGAATTATACTTGCTAGGTCAGCTAAACAGATAATCATTCTTCAGATTTTGAATGTCACATTATTAGTATATAAACAATGCATTCTCAGTTAGCATGTCAGTATTTTGAGCTATTCCGTATTTCATTTAAATTTCAGACATATACATATTCAATTGGGAGTAGACTTAGCACCGGGTTGGACTAGGGTTCAACGTACCGTTATAGTCCCTGAACTACGTGCCCCCGTAGCATTATAAATCCCCTCTATTGGACATCAGATTTAGTGATCACGCCACAGTCATGACTTTATACCCCTGACACTGTATATTGGGTCCTCTCGATGGGGTGTATACATCGGTGTCCATGCTTAGCTCACGTGGTTTATGTAGGTTAATAGTAGCTCCTACATTCAGACTCTTAGTGCATTGACCATGTTTTCATCATTTATATCAGTATATAATTCAGCATGTCATCTGCATGATTAGTACTTGGTCATTGCATTCAATTTAGTTTTTCAGTTATATTTCAGTATCTATTTCTCGTCTCAGCTTACATCATTGCTTAGTTATGTATTGTTCAACTTATATTTCTTTTATTCACTTTAGTATCTATATCCTGCATGCTCAGTATATTCCAAGTACTGACGCATACTCTGCGCTACTTCTTTTCATGATGTAGGTTCAGGTAGTCAACATCCAGATCATGCTTGAATTGATTCTCGGTCCGCATTCAACAACTTCAGTGGTGAGTCCTCATATTCTGAGGACAACAAACATATTTCATTTTAGTCTTTACTTTCAGTTTTCAGTTTTGTTAGAGTTAGCTGGGGGCATGTCCCAGTAACTCAATTAGAGGCTTTTTAGACAATGTAGTAAATTCAACTTGAGTTGTTAAGTGGTTGTTTTAGTTATCACTAAACTCCTAGTATGTTTTACATTCGTACTAGTTGGGTTTTGTCCCCACATCAAATATTTATTGAATAAGTTTCTGCATTAGTTCATATTTTACTTAGTTATTTTCAATATGCTTATGGTATGCCAGATTCAGGGTTAGCCTGGGGTCACTCGTGATCCTAGGTCCCGTGTTACGTCAAGGGGGTAGCCTCGAGGCGTGACACTGGCTGACTACAAGTGGAAGACTAACTCAAGCATACAAAAGCTTAAAACTGAATTTAAATTCATTGAACTCGAATACTCAACGTTAAAAAGTCTGAAAAATATTCAATATATATACTCCGAGTTTGTAAAACAACTCAAAAGAAAGTAAATACAGAAAAATCCTCATTATGTCTATCTATGAAGCCTCTACTTTATAGAAGGATATCAGGACAAAACCCACGACATCTCAAAACTACTAACGGTAAGGTAAAGGTGAAATCCTCCAAAATATAAGAAGGCTCACCAAAGCTGACTGGAATATCACATGACCTCAACGAAATGCTAGTTGATGATCCTGAATACATGTATATTTATCATGAAACGATGCAGGCCAAATGGCGTCAATACATGGAATGTTCGAGCATGTAAGAGGAACTATGCAACATAAGTATAAGCTCAAACTGATAATAAGGAATACATACTCACCTCGTCTCAATTCAACATTACTCAAGAATACTCAATTTGACTCAAGAATACTTAACTCAACTCAAGGATACACAACTCAACTCAATTCAGAATACTCAACTCAACTCATAATGAAAGCAGCAACAAAAGATGCTATAAACATGAAAGTTTTAAAACAGTAGATAATAACTCAAATGTATATGAAAATACAATAATAAACTCTTTACTCTTATTTGGGAGATTCTCTAATCGACAACCATCACTATGAGCTACGTGATGATACAACGTCTCACCCACGCTGCCAAAACTATCCTATACCTTGCCGGAGTATATGACATCCTCAACTAAGTGGATCCACTAAGCTATGCTAAAAAACAATAAAGAATCATCTAAAAAGTATGACCCTTTACCCATTTTGGCATACATGGTTTATGAGGATTTTGAGTTGTCTTAACTCGTCCCCATATCGGTGCTCAATACTACTCCCAGTAATATAATTCATGCTCATATGTTTAAAAACATTTCCTCATCCTCAACTTTGAGATTATTAATCAAAAGATTCTCTTAAAAGAGAGTGCTCAAAAACTCCTCATGAACTCATTTGGAAATGAAGCTTTACTCTTATTTTAAATGTAAAAGTATTTACTCTTGGGAATACTTAGTTCTCATATATTCATTTTGAAAACACGAATCTCAATTCTCCTCATCCTCATACTCATTTACTCAAGTCTTTAAACGGATTATAAATAATTGTAAAAGACTTCTCAAAATAGGGTTCATGCTGAATTATGGACGTGAACGACTTAATTCAAGGGTTTCAATAACCATATATAGAACTCAATAACTCCAGAACTGAAGGAATCAATGATACTACTCATCTCAAGAATGCTCGACTCATAGGGTTCATGCAGAATTATGGGCATGAACGACTCAACTCTAGGACCTCCTTGAATAACGTATAGTAATCCCATAATTAGGAATATAGTTTCCAAAGGATTAGGAACTCAATACTCAAGAACTCGAAACTTGAAGATACTACCCTCATAGTCCCAGAACTACGTGCCCCCGAAGGATTATAAGTCCGCTCTATTGGGCATCAGATTTAGTGATCACGCCACATTCATACCTTTATACCCCTGACAACTTCTATTGGGTCTTCTCGATGGGGTGTATACATCAGACTCCACACTTTTCTCACGTGGTTTATGTCGCTTAATAGTAGCTTCCACAGTTAGACTCTTAGTGCATTGACCAGGTTTTCAGAATTTATATCAGTATACAGTTCAACATGTCATCTTCATGATTAGTACTTGGTCATTGCATTCAGTTTAGTTTTTCAGTTATATTTCAGTATCTATATCTCAACTCACATTACATCATTACTCAGTTACATATTGTTCATCTTATATATGTTTTATTCATCTTAGTATCTATATCCTGCATACTCAATATATTCCAAGTACTGACGCATATTCCGCGCTACATCCTTTTATGATGTAGGTTTAGGTACTCAGCATCCAGATCATACTTAGATCGATTCTCGGTCCGCATTCAGCAGCTTCAGTGGCGAGTATTCATATTCTGAGGAGAACAAAGATGCTTTCATTTTAGTCTTTGCTTTCAATTTTCAGTTTTGTTAGAGTTATCTTGGGGCATGTCCCAGCAACTCAACTCAGTTAGAGGCTTTTCAAACGTAGTAGTAGATTCAACTTGAGTTGTTAAGTGGTTATTTCAGTTATCACTAAACGCCTAATATGTTTTACATTCAGACTAGTTGGGTTTTGTCCCCATATCAAATATTTATTGATTTAGCTTCCACATTAGTTCATGTTTTACTTAGTTATTTTCAATATGCTTATGATATGACAGATTCATGATTAGCTTGGGGTCACTCATGATCCTAGGTCCCGTGTTACATCAAGGGGGTAGCCTCGGGGCGTGAAAAACTTGGTATCATAGCATTAGGTTCAATAGTCCTAGGGTGTATGAAAGTCGCACTAAGTAGAGTTTATTTCTTGAGTGTGAAGCGCGCCACACCTATTGGGGGGGGGGGGGCTATGAGGTGTTCTAAGAAAAACTTCCCTTCCTTCTTTTCCAACTCGTGTTATAGAGTATAAACTCTATTCATCTCCTTCTAACACATACTCTTCACGTTTCGTAAAATGCCTCCTAAAAGAGGTAATGCAAAGAATCAGCCAGCAGCTCCAACATACACTTTGATTCAGCAAGTTACGCATGCCGAGTTTAGGGTTACTTTCCAAGTGATTTCTTAGTCCATGACCGCCCAGGTCAATCAACAAGTTGTGGCCCAGCTCCGCCGAAGACTAACACTACTACAATAAGAATCTAGGACTTTACTTGGGTGAACCCTTTGGAGTTTCATCGGTCTAGGTAACAATAAGATCCACATCAGTTTTTCGATGACATCCAGAAGGTATCATGCATTATGGGTGTCACTCTAGTAGAGAGTGCAAAATTTGGTCGCCTATCAGTTGAAGAGAGTGGCCTACACTTAGTACCAACAGTGAAAGGAATCTCGTGGTACTAATGCAGGTTCGATGAGTTGGACTCTTTTCAAGACTGCTTTTGTGGACAAGTTCTACCCAAGAGAGTTAAGGGAGGCTAGGGTCCAAGAATTTATGAACTTAAGGCAGGGATCGATGTCAATCCAGATACTCTCTAAGAACCCTTCTTAGTCTCTACTTTAGTTGGTCGCCCAATTATAGCTAGATGGGTATATAGAAATTGCACTGTCACAGTCTCCCAGAAAGTCACCTCAAAATCTTGTAGAGTTAGAAATGGTAGATTTCGATATCATTCTAGGCATGAATTGGTTACATTCTTGTTATGCCTCAGTAGGTTGTAGAACTAAGATCATTCAGTTTTAGTTTCCAAACAAACCCATCTTATAGTGGAAGGGTAGCAGCTCAATGCCTGTAGGTCGATTTATCTCTTACCTTAAGGCCAAAAAAATGATCTCTAAAGGGTATATCTATCATCTCGTTCGGGTCAAGGATTCAAACTCTGAAATCCCAACTCTTGAGTCAGTCCTAGTAGTAAATGGGTTGCCAAAAGTGTTCCCAGAAGATCTTCTTTGAGTTCCTCTCGAAAGGGAAATCGACTTTGGAATAGATCTCCTCCCAGATATCCAGCCTATTTCGATTCCTCCTTAGAATGGATCCATCTGAGCTTAAGGAATTGAAAGAACAGTTGAAAGACCTTCTAGATAAGGGCTACATCAGACTCAGTACCTCTCCATAGGGTGCTCCAGTGTTGTTCATGAAAAAGAAAGACGGGTCTCTGCGGATGTGCATTGACTGTCGTCAGTTGAACAAAGTCACAATTAATAATATGTATCCCATCCCCAGAATTGATGAGTTGTTCGACCAACTTTAGGGTGCTAGTTATTTTTCTAAGATAGACCTCAGATCCGGCTATCATCAGCTCAGAGTCAGAGATAGTGACATCTCGAAAAAACAACCTTCAGAACTTGGTATGGTCACTATGAATTTGTAGTTATGTCTTTTGGACTAACAAATGCTCCTGCCGCTTTCATGGATTTAATGAACAGGATGTTCAAACATTATTTGGACTTGTTCGTCATCATCTTTATTGATGATATCCTCATTTATTCTCGAAGTGAGAAAGAACATGGGACTCATTTAAGAGTTGTTCTGCAGACTCTCAAAGATCGCCTGTTATTCGCTAAGTTTAGCAAATGTGAATTCTGGTTATAGTCGGTCGCTTTCCTTGGTCATGTGGAATATAGCGAAGGGATCTGAGTGGATTCTCAGAAAATTGAGGCAGTGAAACACTGGCCCAGGCCCACCTCTCTAACAGATATCAAAAGTTTCTTGGGTTTGGCCGATTATTACATGAGATTTGTTGAAGGATTTTCATCCATACCTTCCCCATTGACCAAGTTGACTAAGAAGAAGATTAAATTTCAGTGGTTAGATGAGTATAAGAAAAGCTTCTCAGAACTAAAGACTAGGTTGACTACAATCCTGTCTTGACTCTACCAGATGGTTCAGATGGTTATGTGATTTATTGTGATGCATCCAGGGTCGGTTTAGGTTGTGTGTTGATGCAGGGAGGTAAGGTTATAGATTATGTTTCTAGACAATTTAGGCCCATGGGAAGAACTACCCGACTTATGACCTCGAGCTTGTAGCCGTAGTATTTTCCCTAAGATTTAGATACACTACTTGTATGGTGTTCATGTTGATCTGTTCACAGACCATAAGAGCCTCCAATATGTGTTCACCCAGAAAGCGTTGAATCTTCGTCAGAGGAGATGGCTTGAATTCCTCAAAAACTATGACATGAATGTGTGTTTTACAATCCGGGTAAGGCCAATGTAGTGGCTGATGCTCCCAGCAGACTATCTATGGGTAGTATAGCACATGTTGAGGAAGAAAAGAAAGAGTTAGACAAAGATGTTCACCGGCTTGCTCGCTTAGGAGTTTGCCTTATAGACGCATCAGATGGTAGTGTGATAGTTTAAAATGGATCAAAATCTTCATTGGTAGTAGAGGTTAAGGGAAAACAGGACATTGATCCTATATTAATGCAGTTGAAAGGTGCAATTCATCAGTAGAAAGTTGAGGTTTTCTCCCAAGGGGCAGATAGTGCGCTTCGTTACCAGGGTCGCTTATGTGTTCCTAATGTGGGTGAGTTGAGGCAGCAGATCCTTACAGAAGCTCATAAATCCAGGTATTCTATTCATCCAGGTGCCACTAAGATGTGCTGTGATCTATGGGAAGTATTTTGGTGGAACGACATGAAGAGGGACATAATAGACTTTGTGGCTAAGTGTCCTAATTGTCAACAGGTCAAAGTAGAACATCAGAAACTAAGAGGTATGACTCAAGAGATTAACATTCCTACATGGAAGTGGGAAGTGATAAACATGGACTTCATTACGGGTTTACCTCGTACTCACAGATAACATGACTCCATTTGGGTGATAGTGGACAAAGTCACTAAGTCCGCTCACTTCTTGGCTGTCAAGACTACAGATTCAGTGGAGGACTACACCAAACTCTACATAAATGTGATAGTCAGGTTGCATGAGGTTCCCTTGTCTATCATCTCAGATAGATGTCCTCAATTTACCTCTCATTTTTTGAAATCGTTTCAGAAAAGTCTTGGCACACTGGTAAATCTCAATACAACATTTCATCCACAAACGGATGGTTAGGCAGAGTATACCATTCAGACCTTGCATGATCAATTTCAAGGGTAGTTGGGATGATCACCTACCTCTCATAGAGTTCGCCTATAATAACAGCTTCTATTCTAGCATTCAGATGGCCCCTTATGAGGCACTATATGGGCACTGCTGCAGGTCTCTGGTTGGTTGGTTCGAAGTAGGTGAAACAACCTTGATTGGGCCAGATTCGGTTCATGAGGCTATGAAGAAAGTTCAACTCATTAGAGATAGACTTAAAACAGCTCAAAGTCATCAGAAGTCCTATGCATATATGAGAAGAAAGGACTTAGAGTTTGAAATCGATGATTGAGTTTTCCTAAAAGTGTCACCCATGAAAGGGGTGATGAGATTTGGCAAGAAAGAGAAGCTCAGTCCCAGGAATATAGGTCCTTACAGAATCTTGAAAAGGGTTGGTAATGTGGCTTATGAGTTAGATCTCCCAACAGAACTAACAGTGGTTCATCTAGTTTTTCACATTTCCTTGTTGAAAAAGAGTGTGGGTGATCCGGCATCGATAGTACCATTAGAGAGTGTGACTGTGAAGGATAGTCTCACTTATGAAGAGGTACTAGTTGATATTCTTGACCGTTAGGTTCGTAGGTTGAGAGACAAGGAAGTCGCTTCAGTAAAGGTTTTATGGAGGAGTCAGTCAATAGAGGGAGCTACTTGGGAAGTAAAAGCTTAAAACTAAATTTAAATTCATTGAACTTGAATACTCAACTTTAAAAAGTCTGAACAATGCTCAACATATATACTCAAGAGTTTGTAAAACAACTCAAAAGAAAGTAAATACAGAAAACTCCTCAACTTTGTCTATCTATGAAGCGTTTACTATTATAGAAGGATATTGGGACAAGACCTACGAGATCCAAAAACTACTAACTGTAAGGCAAAGGTGAAGTCCTCCAGAATATAACAAGGCTCACTAAAGCTGACTGGAATATCACTTGACCTCAATGAAACGCAGGTTGGTGATCCTGAATACATGTATTTGCATCATGAAACGATGTAGGCTAAATGGCGTAAGTACATGAAATGTACGAGCATGCAAGGGGAACTCTGCAACATAAATATAAGCTCAAACTCATAATTAGGAAAACATACTCACCTCATCTCAACTCAACATGACTCAAGAATACTCAATTCGACCCAAGAATACTTAACTCAACTCAAGGATACACAACTCAACTCAAAGATACTTATCGGAATGTATGTGTCCACTAGTTACGATAGGACTAGGTCCTTAACACAGTTAAGATAAATAAAAGAAAATACTGAAAGTAAAGATAGCACATACAACTTTACGTGGAAACCTCCTTGCTCAAGGGAGTAAAACCACGACCTGTCTCACAGGATTTTCAAACTATTTTTACTAATCTTCTGAAGGAAAAGCAAAACACAATTTACAACATACACGAGATTAACCTCCTAATCTCTATTCTGAGTAATACAACTATCACTCAATGAGCCAAAGCAATGCCTGCATTGCCCATTATACTAACCCAACTGATTAATATAGACTTTTAACGTAAGACACAAAGTTGCTCTCAGCTAAGCTCTTACAGTGATTCACCCAAGGTTTGAAACATTTCTAACACATGTGAAACGAATCCTACAATGTAAGCACAAATACAAGCAATCAAAATAACAGCTGGTTCAGGAAGCAATTGATCAATTTATGAGGTCTCTTGTTGTTTTTGTTAAAGCTTGAATATTCTCTCTTTTTAATGAATGAATGATTTGTTGTTTGTCATGTTGAATATATAAACCATAAAGAGTTATTGACCGTTGGACAAAACAACCTTGTCCATTTTTATTGGTGTGGTACACTGACGACCTTACCAACCTCTGACGCGACAACTTTCCAGCTGCATAGCACACAGATCTGGACGAGCATACTTGGTAGAGGACCGGGTCCCTGCATTTGTGAGGAGATCATCAAAACATCTGGGAACAGTAAGACTTATCATTTTCCCCCCTTTTTGATGATGACAAACAAACTTTATGCTACCTCACATGAGTTTAACATTCATTCAAAATACATTAGTTCCCCTATTAGTAATATTCCCCTTTGATTAGTTACCCCTATCAATAGTATTCCCATCCATATCCCTTCTTCTCTCTTCCACTAGACTCTAATTTCACAGTATTTTCACAATCAAATTCCCCATTTTGACATCATTGGAAAGGTGTAGCAGTAAACATACACTGGCTGCATGCAAAACGTTAGGAATTCAAGGCCATGGGCCACACTATACATGCACAAGTAAGTATAAATAGAGAAAATAAAATCATATGAGACAAGGCAAAAGAGACAATATCATTAGATCGCTGAGTTGACCGCAGAAGTCAGCCAAACAGTACACGTTGCCACTAGAGTTAGATAGAAAGACAGGATGACAGAGAGACATGACACATTTAGGATGGAGGGGGAAGGGGAGTGAAGGTTTTCATGAGCAAAGTCATTTGATCATTTGCATCGACATTAGCTTGAATGATTTGCTTGTTAAGAGCTTGGACTTCTTCATTGAGTGATGCATTTGTCTTCATCAGCTGCTCATTCTCAGATCTCAACTTTTTGACCTCCTTCTCATCCATAGAACTGGTACCAGGTCCCTTGGAAATAGTCCTCTGCAACTGAGCCTTAAGTTATGCAATCTCAACCTCCTTAGCATTCATGATAATGGTAAGATCAGTTAATTCTAGTTTGAGAGATGCTTGTTGCTCGAGAAGACCTGACACATGAGACCTACCCTTTGCCTTTCCCTTTCCCTCAACACATTAACACTCCAAGAGGGTTACATCAGTGAACATCTGCAGATATCCATAAGGAATGCCATGTTTGGCTGTCTTCCAAGTCATCACCCTGTGCATGTGTTCGAGCATAATTGCAGGAAAATTGATGGCCTCAAGTTCATCCAATTTTTCCTTAAGGAACAAATCAGCAGCAGATGCTACAGTTCTCTTCTCAGTACTTGGTACCAAGACCTTGTTGATGAACTCAAACATCAACTAGTACTCTCCTCTTAGGAATTTCTTAGGCAGGCCTGCACATTTGATATCCTCACGTTTGATGGCTTGTTGGGAAAACTCACCAGAGGGTTTGCATCCTTCAATAGACCGAATCTCTTCCACAGGTACACTCAAAATGATGCCCAAGATTTATTCATTTAGAGAGATTTTAACCCCTCTCACTGTTGTCTTGATTCCTCCATCACTTAGAAGCTCCATTTTATAATAGAATTCACGCACCTCTGGTTTATGCAAGTAAGGCGCTGGGGCTTCAAACAAGTGATCCCAACTTTGCAGAGATACAAAATCAAAAAGAGTAGACATACCAAATTCTGTAAGAATTTCTTGATCGAATACTCTTCCATTCAACACCTTTTGTTTGTCCATTTCTGCAATGCGTGCTTCCCTAGTCAACACATTTTCTTCTACTGACATTTGAACAGAATGACCTGGTCCCTTGACAGGTTTCGGTTTCACAGTAGCCCTTTTAATCACACTTTCCTTCTTTACCAGAGCTTTCTTCCCTAACTTGTGACCTCCTTTTGCTCTGACCCATTCAACCTCTGCCTCCTTCTTCATTTTAACCATAACTCTAACAATGTCATCAGAATCTGTCTCACTTGACCCTATATCTAGAGGAGTTGAAGTAGGTTCCTCATCAGGCATATGGACATCCCTTCTCCGTCATCAATTTCTTTTCGTTTGTACTTCATTAGCAGCCAAGGCATCTCCCATTAATTTTTATGACTCATTTATGGTCATATATCTTCTTTTTTCCTTCTCATATGGTTTGTGAACTACTTTTTTTCCCTTTCCTTTCCTTTTTCTCTTCTTTTCAGACTCAGTAGGCTCATCATCACGTTTAGTCTCATGCAAAGTATCAACTACCTCTAATCTGGAACTGTCATACTCACATCATTTTCCCCTCGAACCCCTTTTCTATGCCAAACTAAAAGAGTTTCTTCTTCCTCATCCTCCTCACTGTCAACATCGAATGATTTAGGAGTTTGGTCGAACATTGTGAGGGACCTGTTTCGGCGTTCTCAACTCTTGTTCTAACAGAGTTAGTTAAACATCTCCTCTGAGAGAGGCCAAACTTAGTACGGCCACTAATTCCTCTGCTGCTGCTAGAATGTTGGACTCTAGACCCTTACCCTCAGGCAAATCCCTTCGAATAGCCACTCAGACATGGTAGATGACATGGCTCTAGACCCAACTTCTAACTCTTTAGTGGATGTCTCAAGACTGGGCTTCACATCTTACTAGGCCTCGGAATTTTGGGATTTCTTACCAGATAACACTAAAGTTGGAGAACAGGGTAAGATTTCCTCAGATTGGAGTGCAGGAGACATCACCACTTCAGTGAGGGAAGTGATAGATTCGCCAGTCTCACCAACCCTATAGACTGGTGTGGATGAAGATTCTTCTAGGGGAGGAATTGAGAAATTGATGAACTAGGAGTTTCAATTTCTTGGGAGATAAGGAGTTTCGAAGATGAATGAGAGTTAGTCATTTTGTTTAAGAGAGAGGAAAAAAAGATTTGAAGAACGATGAGAAAATTAAAAATGAATAGAAAGAGATTTGGATTGTTTAATTCTCTTAGAAGGTTGTATTTAACAGGGTATCGGGTCCCTGAACAGTAACGACTCTTGGTTTTAAAGTGAAAAGACGTTTGAAACTGACACAATGAATGGGGAGAAGACACCTGGCAGTGACCATTGTCAGAAAACTATGTAGCAAGAGTGATACTAACCTTTAAGGGACCAGGTCCCTCTTCTATAGATTGCCCTGCCTGTATGATTAGATATTCCCTTTAGCCAACAAGCCATGAGTGTGTACCTAAAGTAAGGTTACAATAAGGTACCAGATGTGAATTCTCAAACAATTAAGCAATACAACCTGTATAGATACCTGCCCTCCCTAACATAGTTAGAAAGGGAGATTTCATGTAAGTTTTTTTATGAAATTAGGTAATTTTTGTGCATTCCCAGCTTCAGTCTGTTCTTGACGAAGTTTTCTTTGCTCAAAGGCTTGGTAAAGATGTCAGCTACCTGGTCTTCTGTCTTGCAAAATCTCATAACTACATTCTTATTCTCAACATTATCCCTCTAAAAGTGATGCCTCACATCTATATGCTTAGTCCTCTTATGCTGAACAGGGTTCTTGGCCATGTTCATTGCACTTGTGTTGTCACATATGAGGGGAATAGTGTCTGTGAGAACGCCAAAGTCTTCGAGATATTGCTTAATCCATAAAAGTTGAGCGCAGCATGATGCAACAACCACATATTCTGCTTCTGCTGTAGACAAAGCTACTGAATTTTGCTTCTTGGTTCCCTATAAAATCAGTGATGATCCTAAGAAATATGCCATGTCTGAAGTGCTCTTTCGATCAACAAGAAAACCTACATAGTCAGCATCAGCATAACCAATTAGATCAAAGGAGTCACCAGAAGGGTAGAAGAAGATCAGGTCCTGTGTTCCCTTCAAGTATCTCAAAATTCGCTTGGCTGCCTTCAAGTGTGATTCCTTTGGTGCTGCTTGGAACCTAGCACACATCCCTACACTGAAAACTATGTCAGGCCTGCTTGCAGAGAGGTAGAGGAGTGACCCAATAATTCCACTATACATGATCTGATTTACATCAATCCCTTCTTCATCTATATCCAGTTTGACACTTGTGCTCATGGGGGTGTCAAGAACTTTTGCCTCAAGCATGTTGAATTTCTTGAGCAATTCTTTGATGTACTTCTCTTGGCATATTGATGTACCCTGAGGGGACTGTTTGATTTGCAGTCCCAAGAAAAATGTAAAATCCCCCATCATGCTCATTTCAAATTCACTACTCATCAAGTCAGCAAATTCTTTGCATAGTGAATCTGAAGTAGCTCCAAAAATAATGTCATCTACATATACCTGCACAATCAACAACTCTTTACTTCTGGACTTTAAGAAAAAAGTATTATCAATTTTTCCTCTCTTGAACCCGTTTGCCAGAAGAAATTTTGACAAGCGCTCATACCAAGCTCTGGGAGCTTGCTATAGATCATACAAGGCTTTGTCCAGCTTCAGCACATGGTTTGGTAGATCAACATCTTCAAAACCTGGAGGTTGCCTAACATACACCTCCTCCTTTAGATACCCATTCAGGAAGGCATTTTTAACGTCCATTTGAAACAGTTTGAACTCCATGTAGGCAGCAAAGGCTATTAAGATTCTGATGGCTTCCATTCTGGCTACAGGAGAAAAGGTCTCATCATAGTCAATCCCTTCCTCTTGATTATATCCTTATATCACAAGTCTTGACTTGTTTCTGGTGATGATCCCATGTTCATCAACTTTGTTTTTGAAGACCCATCTAGTCCTGATAATGGTTCTGTTGAGAGGTATGGGGACCAGGTGCCATACCTTGCTTCTCTCAAACAGATGGAGTTCTTCCTGCATTGATGTTATCCAATCAGCATCCTTTAAAGCTTCCT
Source organism: Solanum acaule (assembly GCA_036250505.1). Taxonomy (NCBI): domain Eukaryota; kingdom Viridiplantae; phylum Streptophyta; class Magnoliopsida; order Solanales; family Solanaceae; genus Solanum; species Solanum acaule. Next base: position 52,997 of record JAJOOR010000411.1, read on the forward strand.
TGATGTTCTTGGGCTCAATGCTGGATATGAAGGCTGAATATTCAACTAGATTTCTTGTTTTGGATCTAGTTTGTATTCCAGAGTCAACTGGAGAAACAAGATTGTCCAAAGGATGATAAGATTGATGTTTCCATCCGGACTTTCTAGTTATATCCTCTTCAATATCAGCAGTAGATTCATCTTCTTTATGCTCTTTGTTTTGAGAGTCTCCCTCCTGAGCTGCACCAGAGGGACCAGGTTCCTCTGTAAGTTCTGTACCTTTTCCTTCCTTTGAAACTTGTTCACTTCCAGGAGTTTGGATTACCTTGTCTTATTGACCCATCATTAGTTCCTCCAATTCAATGTCTTCATTGTTTTCATCCTTGTTCTTATCATCAGATTCATCAAATATCACATGTATACTCTCTTCAACACACGAAGTTATTTTATTGAAAACTCTGTATGCCTTGTTGGTAGAAGAATACCAAACAAACACCCCTTCATCACTCCTGGCATCAAATTTGTCAAGATCATCCTTTTCATTATTCAATATGAAGCATTTGCAACCAAAAGTCTTCAGATGAGTAATTGAAGGTTTCATGTTATTCAGCAACTCATACGGGGTTTGACCTGATGAGACACCTGTTTGTAACATAGCAAGCTGTGTTGACTGCTTCTGCCTAAAAATTCATTCCAAGTCCTGCGTCAATATGGTTCTAGCAATATCCACCAAGGTCCTGTTCTTCCTTTCCACAACCCCATTTTGCTGAGGAGTTTTTGATGCAGAGAAGTTGTGATGAATTCCATTTTCATCACAAAAGCCTTCAATTTGTGTGTTTTCAAACTCTGTGCCATGGTCTGATCTGATGCTTGCAATCTTGCAGTTAACCTTCAATTGAATTGCCTTGGCAAAGGTGATCAGTAGTCCAACTATCTCATCATTGGTTCGCAAAAACATGTTCCAGGTGAACCTGGAGAAATCATCAACAATTACCAGAATATACTTCTTACCTCCTCTGCTTTGGGTTCTGACAGGTCCACATAGATCCATGTGGAGAAGTTCTAGTGGTCTGGTTGTGCTTACACCTTTCTTGGGTTTGAAGGATGATCTCGTTTGTTTCCCCCTTACACAAGCCTCACAAACTTTGTTGTTAGAAAACTTCAGCTTAGGCAGTCCGCGGACCAGGTCCCCTTCAATAAGCTTGTTTAGTAAGGACGAGCTCACATGTCCCAATCGTCTATGCCATAGATTTGCATTGTCAGTCTGAGCACTTAGACACGTGAGACTGTCCCCTTCTATTGAGTCAATATCTGCAACATATAAATTTTTGACTCTTTTGGCAGACATAACAACTTTGTTAGTTACACAGTTGGTAACCAGGCACCTATCAGATAAGAATTTAACTTCATTTCCCTTATCTAAGTTTTGAGATACACTTAACAGATTGTATTTCAAACCATTCACATGATGAACATTGTCTATGGAATGTTCTGCTGATCTTCCTATTTTCCCAATTCCAAGAATGAAACCCTTTTTCCCATCACCAAATGACACACCACTGCCCTGATGTGCTTCCAAAGAGAGAAAGTTTTGAGTGTCTCTAGTTATGTGCCTTGAGCATCCACTATCCATGTACCAGCACTGACTGCTTCCTCTCTTCTGCACAAGAATCACTTATTAGACTTAGGAACCCACTTGAGATGGAGTTCCCAAAAACTGTCAAAAGGTTTAATGAGAAACCTTCATGTCCACAGGGTAAAGTGTTCTTGCTAAAATGGTATTTGGGACCAGGCACTTTTTTCTTTTCTACACATCCTTTTCTCGACTTGAGAAAATTCTCCTGCCTTTCTTTTACTCTCTTTAGAGACTCGCATTTTTCTTTCAGATGACCATTTCTTCCACAATGGGTACACAAAAGATTGTCAGAAACAGAGACATATTTATTGTGAGGGTTGTAGGGAGGTTCTATCTGCCTACAACCTAGGCCCGTTTTGCTGTTGAACTTCTGATTGGCTAAGTTCGAAAGGATCTTAGATGAATCAGTCCATTTCAGGGAATGGTTCAGCTCTTCTTTGATCTTACTAAGGTCCTTCATTAGTTGAGAATTATTTTCATGAGAAGCCACTAATTTAAAATACGATTCCTTTAACTTTTCTTCTAATTCAACCTCAAAGCTACTGAGTTTCTGTTTCCCACCGTCAGAGGTACCAGGTTCCTCGCTGGGCTGTATGCCCTCAGTTTCTATAATACTTATCCTAACACTCATTTCAGAAATTTGAGAGTTAAGGGTTGCATTTTCATCCTCACACAGATTCAATTTTCACTTAACATCATATTCTTAGTGGTTAGTTCATCTACTGAGTCAATTAGAACTGCAACAAGTTTTCTTAACCTTTTAATAGATAAAGTGTCTAGATCACTTTTGAGATAAAAAAGGGTTACCTCATCCTGGTTCTCTTCATCGTCCAATTTTTCCATCAGTGAGAAAATGGAGTTGAACACGATTTCATTATCTTTGACGGCCATTATTGAGACATCTTCATGACTATCATTTTCTTCCTTTGATTCACTGGAACCATTTCCCCAGACTGCAAAGACTTTTTTCACTACTTGATTAGCGTGAGCCTTTCTTCTGGCATGATCTGGGACCTAGTCACTTCTGCAAGGTTTGAAGTCCTGAGCCTCCTGCTTCTGGTTTTGATAGTCCCTCATGAAATATCTAGGCTTCCCACATTTGTGGCAAAGATCATTTGCATTTGCTGCTCTGCTGGTAGACCCTTTCTTTTGGAACCCTCCGTGCTTTTTGATTATCTTCTGAAACCTTTTAGTGAGGTATACCATCTCATCCTCCTCTTCTGACCCATCATTCAGAGACATTTTCAAGGCGACTGATTTCTCTTTCTTTCCTTCCTTCACGGTTGACCTATGTTGCCTGTTCAGCTCGTAGGTTTGAAGATTTCTAATCAAATCATCCATGGTGAGTATCTTCAGGTCTCTTGCTTCAGTGATAACATTCACTTTGCTCTCCCATGACTTGGGAAGCACCCTGAGAATCTTTCGAACTTGTTTGCTTGGGTGAATAGGCTCACCAAGACATCTTAGTTCATTGGTTATGGAAGTGAATCTTGTATTCATATCGTGGATGGTTTCACCTTCCTTCATACAGAAATTCTCATATTGAGTCGTTAGCATATCTACCTTAGACCCTTTCACTTGTGTCGTTCCTTCATGAGTTGTTTTGAGACAATTCCATAGTTTTTTAGCTTCTCGCACGCAGAGATTCTGTTGTACTCATCTGGACCAGTCCCACACACTAGCAGCTTTTTTGCTCTATAGTTTTTTTCTATCTTTTTCCTATCAGCTTCATTGTATTCCCTTATTGTTTTGGGAATCACCTTGGTAAGTTCTCCATCTACTATATCTTTGGTGGGAATGTAAGGTCCGTCAAGAATCACATCCCATAGCTCAGTGTCTTTATCATTGATGTAGTCATGCATGCGTCTTCTACCATCCATAAAATTGTCCGTTGAAGCGAGGTGGTCTAGTGGTGGACTGACCTTCTTCCAGGCTCGGTGGAGCAGTCATTCCTTCAGGATCTTTTCTTTTCTTGGTGTTACCCAAATAGAAAAGTCAAGCTCTGATACCACTTGTTGGAATGTATGCATCTACTAGTTACGATAGGACCAGGTCCTTAACACAGTTAAGATAAACAAAAAAAAATTGAAAGTAAAGATAACACACACAACTTTACATGGAAACCTCCTTGCTCAAGGGAGTAAAACCACGACCTGTCTCACAGGATTTTCAAACGGTTTTTACTAATTTTTTCAAGCAAAAGTAAAACACGGTTTACAACACACACGCGATTAACCTCTTAATCTTTATTCTGAGTAATACAACTATCACTCAATGAGCCAAAGCAATGCCTGCATTGCCCACTCTACTAACCTAACTGATTAATATAGACTTTTAACGTAAGACACAAAGTTGCTCTCAACTAAGCTCTTATAGTGATTCACCAAATGTTTGAACGTTTCTAACACATGTGAAACAAATCCTACAATGTAAGCAAAAATACAAGCAATCAAAATAACAGCTGGTTCAGGAAGCAATTCGTCAGTCTATGAGGTCCATTGTTGTTTTTGTTTAAGCTTAAACATTCTCTTTTTTTAATGAATGAATGATTTGTTGTTTGTCATGTTGACTATATCAACCACAAAGAGTTATTGACCATTGGACAAAACAACCTCGTCCATTCTGATTGGTGTGGTACACTGACGACCTCACCAACCTCTGACGCGAAAACTTTCTAGTTGTATAGCACACATACCTGGACGAGCATACTCGGTAGAGGACTGGGTCCCTGCATTTGTGAAGAGATCATCCAAACATCTGGGAACAGTATGACTTATCAATACTCAACTCAACTCAACTCAGGACACTCAACTCATAATGAAGCAACAATAAAATATGTTATATATATGAAACTTTTAAAACAGTAGATAATAACTCAAATGTAAATGAAATTACAATAATAAACTCTTTACTCTTATTTAGGTAATTCTCTAACTGACAATCATCACTATGAGCTACGTGATGATACAAAGTCTCGCCCACGCTGCTAGAACTGTCATATACCTTGCCGGAGTATAGGATATCCTCAACTAAGTGGATCCACTAAGCTATGCTTAAAATCAATAAGGAATCATCTAAAAAGTATGACTTTTTACCCATGTTGGCATATATGGTTTATGAGGACTTTGAGTTATCTGAATTCGTCCCCGTATCAGTGCTCAATACTACTCCCAATAATATAACTCATGCTCATATGTTTAAAAACATTTCCTCATCCTCAACTTTGAGATTATTACTAAAAAGATTCTCTTAAAAGAGATAGTGCTAAAAACTCCTCATAAACTCATTTGGAAATCAAAGTTTCCTCTCATTTTAAATGTAAAAATATTTACTCTTGGAAATACTTAGTTTTCATATATTCATTTTGAAAACATGAGTCTCAACTCTCCTCATCCTCATACTCATTTACTCAAATCTTTAAACAAATTATAAATAATTGTAAAAGACTTCTCAAAATAGGGTTCACGCTGAATTATTGACGTGAACGACTAAATTCAAGGGTTTCAATAACCATATATAGAACTCAATACTCGGAACTCAGTAACTCCAGAACTCAAGGACTAAATGATACTACTCATCTCAAGAATGCTCGACTTATAGGGTTCATGCAAAAATATGGGCATGAACGGCTCAACTCTTGGAACTCCATGAATAACATATAGTAATCACCTAAGTAGGAATATAATTTCAAAAGGATTAGGAACTCAATACTCAAGAACTAGGAACTCGAAGATACTACACCTCTCAATAATACTCAATTCATAGAGTTCATGCGAAATTATGGACATGAACGACTTGACTCAAGGGTCTAAATGACAATATAAAAGTCATGGGTACAAATCTTCTCATTCTTATACTTAATTCCTTAAAACTTAGCTCAAATCGATAGTTGATTCAAATGGATTCACAATTTGACTCAAAGACTTTCTTGGACTTTCCTCTTAACTTTACCTTGAATTTGGAATATGAATTCAAGAGTTATGATTTGGATATGTATGATATCTCAAGGATTAATGAAGATTTTAATAGTTAATATCAAGAAAAGAACGAATACACGATTCAAGGAACACATACGGAACAAAGAATGGAGGAGAAAAGGACCTGACGAACCTGGCGCACCAAGTGGCGCATCTTCCCAGGGCCTGAACTACTAAAGTCAGAACTTGGCGCACTGCTGGCGCGTCGCGCCAGAGCCTAAACTACAGAGCAAAAGTCCTAGTTTTATGGGTGGCGCACCGCCCCAGGCCCCTACCTAGAAAATCTGATGAACTTTTCTTCTCAGTTTCAGGTCCTAACTTATTTAGAATCGAATGATTTCTTCCAAACCTTCTTAGATTCATAAACCTAACATAAGTAAATGAAATTCTACTCAAACTAACTCAAGAACAACCCTCAAACTCGAAACCCTTGCCTCAAGAACTAATCAAACTCCATTAATAAAGAATGAAGAACAAAACCTCAAGAAAACTCATCAAGAACTCAATACACGAAATCTCATGGCGAATTCAATAAGGAAACTCATGTTTGGTGTGAGGGTGAACTAACCCATCACTATGAAAACTTACATACCTCATAAGAATTAAATTCTTGGCGAGATCCTCAAAGCTCGCTAGAATCTTGAACGCTCTTCTTTTCTCCTCTTGAACTCCTCTCAAAAACCCTAAGCGTGGTTAGGAATGACTAAAATTGATTCCAATAAGTTTAGGCCCCTTAAATATTAACAAAAATGAGCTAGGCTAGTGGGGGGTAAGGAAAAGACCAAAATACCCTTCCTTAAAACGGATGGATTGTCTTAATTAGACAGGCTGCACTCAAACGGGCATATCTCATTCATCTGAATTCGGAATTTAGCAAACTCGGCAGCGTTGGAAAGATGACTTAAAGATCTTTCATTTGATACCTTATGGGCCACCTAACTCATTTTGTGTTGAAATTTATGGTCATTTGAAGTTGACCAAAGAATAATCTCATAGAGGAATTCGATTGGAAGGAAAATTTCCAACTCAACTTTATGCTATGAAGTTTTAGCGACCTTAACATCTAAGATAATTTTGAATCACTCCAAAAAAAACTTATTCACCATAGAGAATGACTCAAGTCTCAACTTAGAATTTTTTGGGATGTTACAGTTTAGATGTTTGTGGTGCTTGACTAGTGACTTTGGGGGTGAAACCTCACTTAAAAGCTGACGAAGTGACTTCAAGACAGGCTTCACGGGCATCTAAAGCACCACAGACCATCAAGTGGGTCGTGAAGATGCTTTACCCAATAGGGCTTCACTAAAACGAGCATAACTTTTTACTCCGGGCTCGGAATTAGGCAAACTTAGTGGCGTTGGAAAGAGAATTCAAAGACCTTTAATTTGATAGGTCGTGGGTCACCTAAATTAATTTGTGCTGAAAGATATGATCGTTTTAAGTTGACCCAAACCTTAAAGTATGTCAAGCCTCTTTCATGAGCCACTTCATGGCTTGTGCGAAGCTCCACGGACCGTCTAATGGTCTGTGGTCCTTCACAGTAGCCATGGTGGTTCTGTGTCTCCTTCACGGACCACTTCACGACCCGTGTGGAGCTCCACGGACCATCTAGTGGTCCGTGGTCTTTTACCTTGTGTTGGGTGCACAACCACGAGCAGGGTGATGGGTCGTGGTCGTCTTCACGGCCTGTGGACCCCTCCGTGGTTTGCCTTTCTCTCTTGTCCCATCTTAGTTTTGATTTTTTTGAGGTATATATATATATATATATAAGAATGAAAATAAATGAGATAACAAAGAAAAAATAAGTGCAGAGAGTTTGAGAAAGAAGATGATGATTGGATTAAGGGGGTGGGGTTGATTTCTTTTCTTTATCACGAAATCAATATTAAATAAATAATTTTTTTAAATTATTTTAGTGCACAATGTCAATAAAAGAAAAAAAGTACAAGTTTTTAAAAAATAAATAAAAATAAAATGAGGCGTTAATACCAAATGAGGTACACTTATGTTGCCACATCAGCGTTTTGTGTTTAATAGGTACACAATTTGAACAATTTAGGTGTTCAATAGTTTCAAGTCCTAGTTAAGGTGTCTAAGTGAATTATGCGGACAACTTTAAGGGGCTGTCGATGACTTAAGACTAGAAAAAAGTACATTTTGTAGGTAGCATGTCTTTTCAACCTCTCCCTTGCTCTTCTCACTCCCCCACCTTCTATTTACCCCTCACTTTAATATATAGTACTTTATATTATTATTTTTTAATTTAGATATATTTCATTACATAAATTTAAAGTAACACAATAACAAGATCGAAGCAAAATAAAAACAGTAATATCTTAAAATTAGCATTTCATTATTTCTCAAAATTAGTATTTATTTTCCTTACTTTTTTATAGTTCATAATCTTCATTTGTCAAAAATCAAATAGAGATAAATATATTGATACTAATTAAAATTTAAAGTCAAATAATTACGTACTTAAAAACTGTTAAATGAAGATGTGTGCACTTAACCTCATAAAAAGTCAATTGTTTTAGTTTTAGGATAAACATAAATAGTTATTTAAAATTACTTGTCAATCAACAAAATCAAAATGTAATTAATCAATTCATTTTTTTTTTCATTTTACTCTCTCCATCAATTTATTCAATTATTTTTTGTTCTCGAAATTCAAGCTATAAAATGTATTTTTTTTCATATACTAACATGATAAGAATTGCAACTTATAGTATTTTTGGTTGAATTGCAACTTAGTGAGAATGATTATTTTTTAACAAACATTATAAGTTGTAGTTCTTATATTAATACAAAAATATAAATATATTTTAAAATATTAATTAAATTTCACATAGCTTGATTTCAAGAATAAAAAGATAGCATATAAATTGACGGAAGAGTATGTATATATGTATTTTTTCCACATACTAATATGATAAGAATTGCAACTTATATTTTTGGTTGAATTGCAACTTAGTGGGAAGGATTATTTATGAACAAACATTATAAGTTGTAGTTCTTATATTAATATAAAAAATATTTTAAAATATTAATTAAATTTCACATAGCTTGATTTCAAGAATAAGACGATATCATATAAATTGACGGAAGAGTATGTATATATTTAAGTGTTTATGGATAATTTTCGATTTTGAGTTACATAAAAAAGTACAAAAACTTATGTAATTATTTGTCAAGATAATAGATGCTCTTTCCATTATATTTTCTTGTTGGTGAATATTTGATGCATTTAAGTATGTATGAAATTATTAAGAAAAGAAAAAATAATTTATACCCCTTTCATTTCTCGTATTAGTTATTTATATTTTTTTCTTTTATGGATTCTTTAAGAATTTATGAATAAAAATGATACTTTACTAATTTACTTCTTAAGAGTTGTTTTTGCAATTTTACAAATTTTGTTTATATTTTCAAGAAGAATTAATTATTAGTGTAATGAAATTAAAAAAAATTATATTTTAATTTGTTAATTGACAAATAATTTTTAACAACTATTTTTAGTAAGGTAATTAATCAATACAGGATAGAAAAAAAAATGAAACAACTTTCACATATAGCAAACATAAAAATCATATTTATATGTTATAGCTATAGTTTGCATAATTGCACTCCAAAGCAAATTTTATGTTTGTTATGAAGCTTTTGATTTGTATAATTCGCTAGATACATGCAATTTTATACAAATTGTTCAGTTTTGTATAAATTCATTTATACATTGTAATTTGTATAATAAGATCTGTATTTGTATAATTATAAGTGTATAGAACGAAAATATATGTATTTGAATATACACTTTTTTCTCACTTTATACAAACACAAACGCATTTTATACATTTTATATCGAAATATATAAAATGGCTTATTGTATACCGAAAATGGCTAATTGTATACCAAATCAAATGGCAAAAAAATGGGATGTTTCCTGTGAATTACGAATAAAATAAACTATGGTTATAACATTTAATTTGAATTAATAGTTTGTTATTTCATATAATTTTTCCAAAATAATATCAAATGTTAAAAGTATGAATTAGGCCCAATTTCACATTTTTTTATAAATAAAATTATTTTAAAATGAAGAGAAGTTGAAAAGTTGGATTTAAAAGGAAGAGAAAAAGAAACTTCGCCACTCAATAATCTACTTGGCAAATTCTAAGAAGGGCATGTTACAAGCTTTGTCTGTCACATCATATTTATCATCCACCATAAAAAATTTTATTAAGAAATTAAGTAAGTTTACAATTCTATCCTTATTTAATGTTTTTTTTGAAGTCTATTTTTTCAATAAATGATGAATAAATCCTATTTTTTATTTTTTATTTGTTTGTTGAGATTTCTTTTTCAAAATCGGATTTTATAGAGTAATGCAATGTCGAGGGTAATTAATTAATGTATGAAGTAATTACAATTAATATTAATTACTTATTAATTTTCCTAAGTTAGTCAAATATCTATTTTCAAAACTAATTAACTATCAAGGGTATAATATGAAAAATATTATAATTTATGCATTAATTTTATAAAATGACAAGTATTATGGACCAACTATTTTTATCAAGGATGACATATAAAAAGGAACGGTGAGAGTAAAAATGAATAGTACATGTATTAAAATTATATAGCTATAAATAGTAAATATTTTCTTTTCCCATAATTTTATTGATTTGGTTCAATTTTCAATTTGGATGGGTTTTTAACAAACGATGAACACCCCTAAATTGAGGGTCATAGGAATGTATTAGTAACTCTGCTTGTTAGAATTTGTATTAGAAGCTGCACTTGTACACTTAAATAAGATAGGGGTAATATTTGTGTTAAAATCCAAATCAAAACCACAAAGCCGTTCCAACAGTATTCATCTTTTGAGTATAAAATACTCCCTTTCAATTGATAGACTAAGCATTCGCATATCTGCAAGCAATTTTCACAAGGGAGCTTAACAAACATAAACAGCATTGATCGTATTCCTTTTTCGGACCCAAAGAGTTGGGGAGCACTGTGACCTTTGATTTTTGGGTGTTGGTGGTGGTTGGAAGGTAGATTAGATAAATGATATACCGATGGCATTAGGGGGCGGGGAATGGGATTTCAGAAAATCTAAGCTTGGACTCACAAGTTATAGTTATCTAGTCCGAGATCCCTAAGAGCATCAGTTGCAGCATTCTTACAGCTCTTGTAATTCATCTTAGCCTTTCTTATAAGCTTCTCAATGCCATTACCAAGCAAAATAGTTCTGCAAAAAACATTCACAATGTCAAACTTAGTTCCTAGGAGACTCGCCGAGAAAATACTTCCTGACAACCGGCATTTGCACCAAACCACATTACTTATCCATGATTTTGTGATACATATTAAGGTGAGAATATAAGCTAACTAACCATCCATGATTATGTGAAAGAGTTTGAGTAGATGTATTGGTTTGGTACAGATGCCAGCAGCAGATAAATTTTTTGCAACTGTCTACCCTTACAAACTGGCACATCAAATCCTTAACATATCAGCAGAAAGCAAATAGCAAGTCTAGAGGGCACTTGCCTGTTTTCTGGATTCCTAACCACAAGATTTCGGATCATGAAACAACAGCTTCTTTGCAGTAGCTCTGATTCTGGAAACCTCTGCATAGCTTGGATAACAATATCACCAGCTCCGGCTTCAATTGCACACGCAGCATTATGTGGAGACCTCAAGGACAGTACAGTTATCATAGACATGACCTGAAACATGGAGTACACCTTGTCAACTGGGATACTGTTTGTAAAAGCAAAAGGAAAGGAGGTATGATATAAAAAAAGTAAAGAAACCACAATCTTGTAATGCTGGCAAAATATGATTCCAAACTAGCTTTCGAGTTTAATGATCTTTGGACTATGTGATTCTCAGCAAGTATATTCAAAATCAAACTTAGTCGAATTGGCTACCTAAGCAAAATGCTTCCCATTTTTGGAGAAGTCTTATGAAAGCTAAGCCTGTTTTTTGCTTTTTGATATTGAAAAGCCAAGCCTGTTTTGATATTGACTCGAGTAGACATTTCATTACCGCATCTGATGTGATGATGGATGAGAATTGGATCTATCTTCTACAATTTATTATCTTGACTCATCTGACATAATTATTGGTTTATCCCATTTTATTGCAAATAATGTTGTATTTGTAGATAAAATCATTTGAAATGGAACAGGTAATGGGAAGTTCAGCACCAAATCAGCATACGAGATAGCTTGTGACGATGAAACACCCCAAATGACAGAAGATGGACTGATATATGAAAAATTCGGATTCCTGAAAAAGTGAAATGTTTTATATGGCTTGCAAGACATAATAAACTTATATCAATGGTATTACCTCATGTAGCACAGCCGGATCATCGGAAAATCTCGTTGCAAGTTTCATAAGCTTGTCCATGCCATCCTTATCTACAATAGCACTCTTGTTTATGTCACTTCCTGCCAACTGCTCACTATAATATATTAAAATTTAATTTTAAGAAAGGAAGAATAGCAGATAATCAATTCATAGGGACCAAAAGAAAGCTGAAGTTCTTATTCCACATGCACAACCAGAAAACTTGATAAGTAATGACAAACAAAATTAAACATGATTCAAAATATTCAATCTACTTACCAGAAAAAAAACAATTTATACATCAAAAACCAAATTTAATGTGTATAAATATGCTATGAACAAAATTTTAGGAATTGCACCTGATAGCCAGTTTTGACCCCTTTATTTAAACTACATCCATCTCAAATCATTTAACTTGTAGCTAGTATTGACAAACTTCAGATAAAGTCTGTATACTCCTCTGCTTCTCCTTCTTCATAGTTGTTGCTTGAATAAAGGTGTGGCCCAAGTTGCTTATTGCTACGTTGGCATTGAATTTAATGAAAATTATGTTGCTAGCTTACATAGTGAATACGCAAATGATCCCAAGTATGATTCATTGAAGTACAGTACCAAAGAATACAACATTGAGTTAAGAACTCAGCGTTTATGAGGAAGAAACTTGCACTGATATCCTAGAGGTCTTTTCTATTATATTATTTACCTCTACCAGAGCCCTATGCAATGATGGAGAAGGATGAGTGATCAACTTTGTTTCAATGTCCTAATCACCACTAGAATGACCAGAAAGAAGGTATTGATCGGGGTCTGAAGTTAGGTCCCCCAAACTTCAAACATACAGGTCTGAAGTTTTGGACTGCCAGGCCAAACTTCAGAAAAAATATCTGAAGTTTCAAACTGACAGGACAAAGCTTCTAACAAAATGTCTGAAGTTTGTTTGCTCCAAATTGATTAACATTTGGTTGTGTCAAGCCTACTTCAGAGCCATATGTCTGAAGTTTGTAACTTCAGAGCTCAGACCCAAAACTACAAACAAAACGCTTGAAGTTTGCATGCTCCAAATTGATTGACGTTTGGTTGTGTCAAGCCTAGTTTCAGACCCATATGTCTGTAGTCTGTAACTTCAGAGTTCAGACCCAGATTTTTAAAACTTTGTTGGCGTATCAAAGATGATTCAAAAGTGGATAAACTTACAAAACTTTAAAGCTTCGGCTATGCCTTAAATAGGGGTCCCAAAATTGGGCCATCTGTACACTTCCCCCCAAAAAAAATTATGAGACAATTGGGCCTTCTAAAGTACATCCATACATATGATAAAGGATCATGAAATATCAAGACACTATTTATAAGATCAGTTCTCATAGATCAATAATAAAAAATGCTCAGCAGAAAACATGCAAAACTACACACCCAGTATAACAATCAAACACAAGGAAAGAAGAAACAGGAAAAGTTTAGTTCAAGTTGTAAATAAACTTTGCACCTTAGATAACAAGGAGCAGCAAGTTATGGCTACGACTTTTTCACCCTGTTCACTGCTGTCATCTATACATCGAAGAATTGCGTCTATACCACCATTTTCAGCAACGGCTCTGCATATATCATCCTGAATCCAAAAGTGACAGCTAACAATTAGGAATTATGGAGCAACTGAGTCAAAGTTGCAAGTCACTAACTACAGGAAAATTGTTATAAGCATTAGTTTGTTATTAGTGAAACCGAAAGGCAACTACAAAACTTACACTTATCTGTAAATAAAGGTTGTTATCTGCTTCTATCACTTGCAAAGTTCTAAGGACCTACTTTGAAACACTTCAAATGTGATGGAAGATATCCAACTTTTCACTGAACCTTCCATCAGATATTCTTACCTCAAGGGGGAGTTTGGTTTGAAGACAAGTTATACGAGGATTATAATGTAGGGATTAGTAATCCAGAAATTATTTCTTGTTGGATGTGATTGGTTAATTACACAAAAATTGGAGATACAAGATTTGATTGAAAGTGTTTATTTATTTTTTAAACTAAAAAGTATCGAGTTGACAATTATACTCATGCATGACCTTCATTGATTTCTAGGAAAAAGATAATGGTGGTTTTGTCCTTCTGCTACTTATCCATATATACTTATACATTGATTCGATCCATGTTATTGGTGGTATAAAATAATACACCAATTGATGTATTAAGTTATACAAGAGTTAAATTATACATGATTCAAATTACAACCAAGCATTAGATAAAGTTATAACAAATTATATACCATGATTATTTTCTGAGTTAATTTCCCAGACGGTCACTTAACTAACAACTTCTATCTCAAAAAGTCACTCAACTTTGTTTTGTAACAGAAAAGTCACTCAACTTTGTTTTGTAAAACAAAAGTCACTCAACTAATGACAATTATCTCAGAAAGTCACTCAACTTTGTTTTGTAACAGCAAAGTCACTCAACTATTGTCATTTTACCTCCAAAATCACTCAACCAATTCCAATGACATTTTCGGTAGATATTGTTGGCAGGGAAATTTTCAAGTCAATTTTTTTGGGAAAGAAAAATTATTTTAATTAACCATTAAATTGACCCGCTTTTTGTTTAACCGGAATGAACCACTTTTTATGTTTTAAAAGTTTGGCTTAACACCTTGTTTGGATGGTTGTTACTCGTTGTATTGTATTGTTAGTTTAAATACAATGTTTGTTTTGATTGTTACAGAAATTGTATTGCTTCGCATCGTTTAAATTCATTGTTAGGTAACGACGTATAGACCCATTTTGTGTAATGATCAATTTGGTGTGATCGCATCGTTACCTTAATATTTTTTTTCTCATTTTGTCTTTACTTATTATTTAATAATTTTATTTATTATTAACCCTACGTTTCATAGTAGCTCTACCCTGTATCCTACTTTTCTTGTAGGTTTACCATTCAAATTATGGATGTGTGGCATTATATAACGACGGAGAATATAGTGTTTGAATTGGTTGAGGGACTTTGTAGATGTCTAGATGAAATGACAATAGTTGAGTGACTTTTGTGTTACAAAACAAAGTTGAGTGACTTTCCAAGCTAAAAATTATTAGTTGAGTGATTGTCTGAGAAATTAACTTTTGTTTTCCTTATACATCATACCAAACAACCCCTAATTGTGTAAGCCAAGGTAGGCATTGTGTATTAGGACTAAGGTGGCAATCATTCAGGAAAAAGATGAGTGACAATTAGCTTCTGAAATGATTGATTAACATCATTTAACCTACCCCCAAGTTTTTCTAATGGATCCACAATTAAATTAAAGTTCTCCCTATTAGCCATGGGAAGTTTATGCAAGTCGATAAGATGACCTGTGACAAAAACCATCTCCTATTTATAAGATTTATAAACCCATCTAACGGGATTACTCAATTGATGACAATGCTGCAGGAAAAACTTGATCAACTACAGCCAACACAGAACTATATTATCATCAACAGTTTATCACTTTCAGGGTGGGCATGTGCACAGATATAAAAGAGATAATGTACTTATTTTTACTGTTAAAGAGTATATTGACTCCAGAAACAAGTGCTGAAAGATAATTACAAGAGCGCTACATTCCGAATTCTGTAATGAGCTCAAAAGGTCAACTATAATAGGGATGATAAATTTTAAATAGATGCAAGGAAGATTTCAGCTTAAGGGGTTTAAAAATGCTTATATGCAAAGTGCAAAGTATATAATTAACATATTCCTTGTGTCTTCAAGTTATTTCATATATTATTCAGTACTTACATTAACAGCAATAGCCTTTAAAGCAACACTTGCAGACACCAGACTAGGCGCCTTGATCCCATCATGAAGTGAATCAACAAGTGCTTCAACAATTCCTATTTTTGCAAACCTTCTGGCATACCCATAAACCTACAGTTAAGAACAATAACATTTACAGAACGTCTCACTATTTAGAGCAAGCATTAGAGCAACTTAAGAAATTCAATCATTGCTGATATAGCCATATACTTTCTTAATTATCCAGGTCTGCCTACCTTAACAATTCAACCAACTCCCAGCCCAGTTGATATCTTGATAAACCAGAACATTCACAAATCAATAATAATTGGATCTAGGATAAGCAGTTAAAGATCCATTATTAATACAGCCTCCTCCATTAGAACGTATAAATGGTTTATCTGGAGTCAAGGATCATGGATCTGTAGTTCAATCATTAGATCAGCAATACTGGATCCACTAAAAAATATTTTTCTCCACAATATGAAAGTATAGTTGCTTCAGAATTAATTCAAACAAACTAGAGAGTAAATAAAAAGATTCATTCAAAAAAAAATTGACATTAGAAATAAGAAGAGAAGTTGCATATCTTCACTTTTAAAGAATAACCAAATAATAAAGGAAAACTGGTCAAAGCATTAAATCATGAAAGCAATCTGTGCCATTTAGTTTGCCACAAAAGAAGTTAAATCTAACAATTTACTTTGTACTTCAAAGTACCTTCTTGGTTCTATATTTAATAAATTTACATTACCTATCGAAAAAAGAAAAACTTAAAAATATTGTCTCAATATGATGGACAACTAGGATAATGCAACTCTTATTAGGTGATAAAATCAGGGTTGTCCAGAAATATAAAATAGTGAGAAATCTTCAGGTTTTCTATAGTTCATGTGGTGAATGTTTGAATTTCTTTGGTCATATGTGATTGATCGATGCAACCACACAACTTGATCAACTGCTCACCCAGTAAATAAAGTGGTGCTTTCGGGAAATTATTATAGACTAGTCCAGGTCACAGGTCCTATTTATCCTGTTCAGTCAAAAAATTAGCCTGATCAGAAACTTATTATGGAACAAAATACATTGTGTGACTCTGTCCATGTGAGTTATTCCACCTGTATCAGAATTCTGATTTTGATGAGCAATTAACATCAAATAACAATAACTACTATAAATGTTCACTTACTTCAGAGGCCACAACACGATTATCATCAGAGGTTAGCAGGACTCGCACAGCATCATATAAACAAGGAATGCTCCCCCTACTAAATTCTCTTAGACATTGAAGAATCAGCTCATCAATTTTCAAGTTCATAAATGCCTCCTTGAGGACCTCATTCCCAGTTGCAGCGGCAGAAACAACAGCGAATCCACTGTTCAAGATGCTTAAGTTTTCTTTCCTATTGTTTAGGATATTCATAACCATCTTTGGACCATTAGTCTCCCTAAATATTTCAGTGCTCTGTAGATCTGCACACAATACAATTATGCATATTAGACATTTTCCATTGATGATATCAACTCTCCCATCTACTGAGAATGCAGAACTATCAGAAATTTCAACCAAAATAATACGAAAATCAAATTGGCATTCTAGGAATATGAGAGCCTGTTTGGCTTAGCTGATTTAAAGTAGTTGATAAGTATTAAGTGCCAAAAAATACTTAAGTGTTGAAACTAATTGAATAAATAAGCAATTACGTATTAGAATAAAGCGCTAAAATTGACAATATACCATTGAAGTGCTTAGTATAAAAGTGTCCATATGCACTTATTTCTGTTTAAATGACTTAAACAGCCTTAAAACCATTTACACTAATAAAACATGATTTTAACAAGATTCAACATTTCAGATTGAAACAAATATAAAATTATTTACGTCTCATTCTTTGTTGATAAATATAAAAAATTATTTAATGAAAAGCTAAAATTTGATATTAATAATTTGAGTAAAATTTGTTAGTAAAAAAACCTACTTAAATAACACAAAAAATAGGTGCATAAAAGAAACAAGCACTTGACATCAATGTTGATAGACTCATATTCTTAACTCTCCACTGTCATTTCTTCTTACCTTTTTTTTTGTTCTCAGCAAGTGTATAACATATATGTATATGAGTTCTTCAATTCAAATATTGCAAAACAAAATCCTTTAGCACAAAATCAATGAGATCACTTTCAACGTACAGAGCTTCTTAAGAACCTTGATTGCTCTTGATGGTACCCGGGCTATGACAGAAATCGTGTAAAAGGTAAGGGAGTGAAATCATGCACAGGGTTAGGGGTTTCATTTCAGTAAAAGGATATTTCAGGGATATGAATTAATACTAGGGATAAAATAGTAAAAAAAATTGGTCAAACCAAAAGTGCTTACAACCTGAAAAATCATAAGTTGAGAGTAATGAACTTCTGGATTTTGGCTTGTTTAATTTATAAGCTACTATTAGTATTTTTAATTCTATTAAACGCGTAGATAAGCCGGAAAGTGCCAACACCCTCCAAGTCATGTATGTCATTTCATAACGAACTACAAAGTAGGATCTTGACAGATTTCTTTTTTTTTTTTTATCATTATGATCTTGAGAGATTTCTGCATCACAAGTTTTAGAATAGTACACCAGCACACTATGCATAATCTTTTCATTCTCTATACCTGCTAGTGATGCATGAAAGGTGTACATAAATGGTGAAAGATTTGCAACAAAAGAGTCCTAGTGATCCAAATAATGTACCAACATATAATACTTAACATGAGAAGTATGAGCTAGGATTTGCTTTCTCTAAAGCAGGATTAGCTTACAAACCTTCATTTTATTTTGGTGCTAGATGCATGCCTATAGTAAATTACAATAAATTACAACAACTGAACGGGAAAAAAAGGAAACAAAATTGACAAATCTAACCTAATTAACGGCATTTGTAGTAAATCACCAAAACTAAAGTGTTCCATTAAAAACAAGAACTAGAATCATAATTTTCAGCCAATATAAAATACTAAGAAAATAAGTATCATGTACTGAAAACCTGACAGCTCGTGACTTAGAGAAAAAAAGGATGTATTTCATCATGCATCAAACTATCTATTATTTCTTCTTCTTTAAAGTAACCAACAAGTAACATAATCAATCCCCAAACCCACAGAACACATCAAATTCCACTAACAGTCATTCCCTCAGGAAACATTATTGTATATACGTAATATATGTATCATACCATGAAGTAAGGAAACCAATGTCTTCAGAGCTGAAACAAGGCCCTCGCTCCCAAGTTTACCGCATATCGAACACACCAATTCTATAGCACCATTCTTAGTTGCTATAGCAGCATTTCCTGATCCATCAACATTGCACGCATCATTCAATTTATCTAACCATTCAATAATTTCCTTCACATCAGTCTCATCCCCGCCTCCCTGCTTCCAATCACGATCCAATTCCTTCAGCTTCTCAAGTGATTGAATTACTGGATTTTCCTCCCCAGAACCCAAAATGCTAGTCACAATCCCTGAGTGCGGACATAAAACAGATTGAAGTAAGATTTAGTCTTTCACAATATTTACAAACTGGAGCATTTATAAAGCCCAATGTCATCTAATCTGGTTACAGTTTTACATCTCCGTTTCGCAATAGACATGAAATTTAGAGAATCAAACAATAATTTTTTTTCTGTAAAAGATGAAATTCAGTAAACAAGTATAATAAAAAGGAATATATACAGAGGTAGTTGATAGTAATTACTAGAAATGCAAAGAATTTAAACAGAGAATACCGGAGAGATCAACGCCTTGGAGAGTTAGGGTTTGAATAGCGTCTTCAAGGGCTTCAGTGGAATCCATTCCAAGATCTTCAATATTTTCCTTCACCAATTCATCGAAGGCTTGTTGAGATATTGTACGGACGGATTTCGGTGGAGCCATATTTGCTGCCGACGGAAGTCTGTTACCACTGACGAGTGCGAGAGGTGAGAGGGAGATCGCCGGCAGTGTAAGTGATATCTGGAAGCTGAATTAAGTGGATTGGAGTGTGATTATAACTATGGAGAAAAAGAAAAGAGTGATATTATGATCCAACTAATTAAACTCAGAATTTCAACTAATCAAATGGAACTCAATAATTTAAGGGGCAATTTTCTTGGATTTATATTAAAGTAAAAAGAAAAAAATTGAACTCTATTAGGAGTAAAAAAGAATCTCCATAAATGAACTCGTAACTTGTAACAAAAGAAGAAAAGGAGGACGTTTGTCATACTATGCGATTATTTATACCCCATCGTTAAGAAACTTATCACCCATACTTCTATTTGGACAGAAATCACCAAATCAACCAAAATTGACCTGATTTCTTAAAAATGACCCATTTCCATTTTAAACCCATGTCCGACCCCTCTAAGAATTTAATTCAACAATGATTTAATCTATTTCCTCTTATACATTCTCATTCTAAAAAAAATGTCACTTAGGGTTAAAGAACTTCCAAAGGACATGGATGTTGATGGACATGGAGCTCTTTTCTTCCATATGAATTTCTTCTTCTTAGTTAAGGACCAAATTTAACTAAGCTTCTTTGATTATCTGTCTTTCTATACGAGTTAATTGTTGATTTACGAATTAGGGTTTGTGAGTTAAGCTTTTATACAACATTCAGAGTTGTGAATTTGCATTTTACAGATAAAATGTTACGATTTGTTAGTTTAGATTTGACTTTACAAATTAAGGTTTTGTGGGTTGTCTTTCTATTCGAGTTAGTTGTTGATTTACGAGTTAGGATTTTTGTGTTAAGCATCTTTACGAATTTCTAAGCTATGAATTTGCATTTTACAGATCAAATGTTATGATCTTTTAGCTTAGTTGTTGCTTTTACGATTTAGAATTTCTCGGTTAAGCTTTTATACAAATTTACGAGCTATGGGTACGCATTTGTCACGATCCCATTTCTGAGTCATGATGACACCTACTATAACCCACAAGTAGGTAAGTCAACCCTGTACTCAGAACATCAAGTAGTGAGTATACGGATAAAACTAGATAGAAATAACACTAGCAATAAAAACAAAACAGAAACGAAAGCAAACCAAAATCTATATACAATAGAATCTCTCCAGAACTTGGAAGTCAGGAGTACAGAGCTGTCTAATATGAACAAATACAAGTCTCAAAAGTGGACCACAACAAATCGTCTCAAAGGCAAACGACTAGCTAAACATATATACTGAAGGAGACATGCTAATCTAGGACGTCAAATGCTCATCCTCATCTATGATTTCCAAAAGCTGCAAAATATGGCACGAACGATCACCGCTGGTAGCTGGTACTAGGACCTACATCACGAAAAAGATGCAGAGTGTAACATGAGTACCAAAACAAAGGTAATCAGCAGGCATCATATGCTGACCAAGCAAGAAAGGTAAAACAATCTGAAAAAATAAAATCTAAATACAAACAGAGGTCAAAACGGATATGAAAGAAAGAACACAAGCATACCGAAATTAAATCTAATATAGATAAACTAAACATAACTGGACCACATAAGCCCAGAAGGTACACTCGTGCGCAAGTTTAAATAAAATGTGAACGGACCCCCATAAGTTCGACAGGTACATAAAATAGCTAAGTATATTGAGAGAATAGAACCACGAACCGAAAGCCTTGCTCCAAACCCAAGTAACCATCATATCTAGTCAACACCAAGCCCAGCTAGCAAGAGTGACAATCAATCTAGGCGGCCCAGCCAACCAGTCCACTCCTAGGGGCGTAAGCCGCCCAACTAGCAAGAGTGACTGAGGGCATGTCAATTTTGAAGAGGATCTCAGGTATCAAGGCCACGCAACCATCCAGTCCACTTCCATGGGCATATGCCGCCCAAATAGCAAGAGTGACCCGGGGTGTGTCGACTTTGAAGAGGATCTCAAATAGACTCCAAGCCATAGTGGATCGACGTCCTCTCACAAAAGATCACAAAAGGCTCCAAGTCGAAAACACTCCAATCCCAAGAAGGCACACAACCTCGCTAGTGCACCGGAGCTGCAGAGATAAGGAGAGAAGGCAAAAATTCTACAATGTTGCGAAAACACCTAAATTAATGATCATACTATCAGACTCAAGTCTGTTATTCCAATCTAGAAGGACCTAGTATATCCGAAATAACGTCGGAGATGAAAACAACTACAAGGCTCGCGAGTCTAAGATAGCACTAGTCTACCCTAGACTAAGGTTGAACATGCTTCAAATAACAAGTAAAAAGACAAGTAATTCACAATAGCATGCAACAACATACAAAAAAACCCAACTAGCATGATACTACCCTTGAAACAGTGATGATCAATCCTAAAACATGGTATCTATGAAGAGAAGTAAGAATAACTAGGTACTCGCTCCCAATTCACTTTATTCGACATGAATTTATGCAATTCAACCAAGTCTATAAGGAAAGGAAGTTGTAGCCTACCTATAGGCCGACCCCACGCGCTACAAACCACAAGTCCAGAGCTTTTCCTTTTCGAACGACCTCTGAATGCTGCCACACTATCAAGAGTAGGATCACAACGTTAGTACAATCATTTAGACACCAAAAACACTTAAAACAGAAACAAACCAACTTTGGAGTCAAACGAGAATTATGGGTTGTGAATATTAATGAGAATATTATTAAAAGCTCACAGTGCTCAATATTATATTCAATTCGGGTACTACTAAGATGTATCGTGATCTACAGGAAGTCTATTAATGGAATGAGATGAAGAAGGATATTGTGGAATTTGAGGCTAAGTGTCTGAATTGCCAATAAGTGAAAGTTGAGCATTAGAAATCAGGTGGTATGACTCAGGATATTAGTATCCCTACTTGAAAGTGGGAATATTTGATTATAAGCTTCATTACAGGTTTACCTTGCACTCATCGATAGCATGACTCTATTTGGATGGTTGTAGATTGAATGACCAAATCAATGCATTTTCTTCCTGTTAAGACCTTATATTCAATCGAGAATTATACTAGGCTTTATCTCTGGGATATGGATAAGTTGCACAATGTTCCTTTATCCATCATTTTTGATAAAGGTACCCAGTTCACCTCTCAGTTTTGGAGATCATTTTAGAAGGGTCTTGGTATTCAAGTTAAGATTAGTACAACTTTTCACCCGCATATAGATGGTCAGGCATAACAAACTATTCAAACTTTGGAGGATATGTTGAGAGCTTGCGTGATTGACTTTAAAGGTAATTAGGATGATCATTTACCTTTGATTGAGTTTGCTTTAATAATAGTTATCACTCGAGTATTCAGATGGTTTTATTTGAGGCTCTCTATGGTAGGAGGTGTAGGTTTCCTATTGATTGGTTTGAAGTTGGTGAGGTGACTTTGATAGGGCATAAGTTAGTTTATGAGTCTATGGAAAAAGTTTGACTTATCAAGGATAGGTTGAGAACGGCTCAAATGTGGATGTGAGGAGGAGACAACTTGAATTTGTCGTTGATAATTGGGTTTACTTGAAAATCTTACCCATGAAAGGGGTGATAAGGTTTGGTAAGAAAGTGAAACTTAGTCCCCTCTATATAGGCTCATATCAGATTTTAAGGCATTTCAGTAATATGGCTTATGAGTTGGATTTGCCTTCAGATTTGGCGTTTGTATTTTCAGTGTTTCATGTGTCCTTGTTAAAGAAATGCATTGGTGATCCGACTATAGTTGTGCCTTTAGAGAGTGTCGATGTGAAAGAAAGTTTCTCTTACGAAGAGGTTCTAGTTGAGATTCTTAGCTGTTAGGTTTGTAAGTTGAGAAATAAAGAAGTTGTTTCAGTGATACTCCTTTGGAGGAATTTGTTTGTTGAGGATACTACTTGGGAGGCCGAAGCTGATATGATGTCCAAGTATTCTCATATATTTCCTTCATATTCAGTTTAAACATGAGGTATTAGTTCCTCCTATGTACTCTTTGAATTTATGCATTTCAGCTATCGCATATTTCCTTGTGCATGCATGTTCATGAAATTAGTTTTAAATATCATGTTTTAGCTCAGAGTAGTCACTCTTTAAGTTTTATGTGTGTTTTTGCATTCATGTTGGGTTGTAGATATTTCTCTACCCTTTTCATGCCTAATTGAATCTCATTCGAGGACGAATGTTCCCAAGGGGAAGATATTGTAACACCTTGAAAGTGCATAACTCAGTTGGAAGTTGGAAAGTACAGAAACCAATTGAAGTTTGCAGCTTCTTTTGGTTTCACGAATAGTGTTATGTGTCGTGGAATGGTTAACGGCTTGTGGACTAGCTTCGTGGTTGACACTTAAGATCTTAGAATTTTGGTTTAGTGATTATGAGTAGTTTTTATGGGTCGTGGTTAGGTGTACGGATCGTGGATAGGCTCGTAGAACTATCAAATGTAAACTTCAAAAATTTAGGATTTCAGAATCTTAGCATACAAGACAACATTACGGCTCATTAAAGGAACCACGAGTCACAGTTGGGTCTTATAGAGCTAGACTTCAGAGAGATTTCAGTACACTTACTTTTTCGAAGGTATTTTATGAGTCGTACAATGGACTACGATTCAAAGAAGGAGTTCACGGTTCATTCTTCACAAAGTTAAGTTTTCAGTAGTTGGGTTCTACGACTTGACAGTACGGTACATAGAAAGGATTATGGTATGTAGACATTATTGTAATACCTGTTTGACAATTATTTCTCAGGGTTATTTAAGTATTTTACAACTCTTTTAATTCCCATACTATGTCGTTTTGGGCTTAATTTGGAGACTATAACTGATTCCTAATATACCTTACCTCCCCATTCACTCTCATTCTCTCAAAATTAAATTATTCTCCCTGAAGCTTCTCTCCCAAGGCAAGAACAAGGGTTCCAAAGCTTCAAGTCTTCTTCCCCAAGTTCCATTAGGGTTTCTATCAAGGTATGTGGAAACTTCATCAGTGGGTCCTTCTTCCTCCATTAAGTCCCAAAGAAACCAAAATTTCTCAATGTATGATTCTTCCCCAATTGTAGGGTTTTAGGATTTCTTATGGGTTCTTATTGAAATTCAATTTATTCTTCATATTTGATCTCATTATACGGGATTTGACCACAATTCAATATTTTAATAGTATTTCATGAACCCATGTTATGCAAGTATTTATGATCATGACTAATCTATTTCTATATGCATTATGATATGAAGGTTTTTATGAATTATCGATGCCTTCAGATAAAGTATCATTCGGTTTATATAAATATCACGATCTAAATGCTTTCAGATGAAATGTCTCTCGGATTATGTTATGTTATAGTGATTTTAAGGAGCTACCTAGATTATTAGATTTATTAGAGTGATTCAGTATTGCCAGATTCTTACTGTTTGTATGATTATGCATATTTTTTGTTAGGAGTATACTTAGCACTGAGTGGACTTTAGGGATAAAGTCTTTCGTTTAGTGTCCATGGACCTTTAGTAGCAATCCCTAAGCCTAGAACTACGTGCCACCATAAAATTATCTTAGATAGACACTAGCTAGTCCACCTTAGCTCAGACTCATGATCCTTACCTTGGAAAGTAGAACATTCTCTTTTCAGTGTGGGAGCATAACATTGAACTCCATGTTATAGCTTAAATGGTTTATGTCAGTTAATGGTATCTCCCACATATAATTATGATTTTCAGAGTATTGCATGACTTTGTACTATGTTTTCATAATCAGATCATTAGTTTTCATCTTATGTCTACTTGGTCAATATGTTATCATGCTATTATGCAATGTTTAGGCATTTCCACATATTTAGTACATTTGGAATACTAATAATATAAGTTCTGACACATCTCATCAGGTGCATGGTTAGTATATACTCTTATCAGTCTTGCACTACTTGGTGAGCCCTCATGGTTTGGGGACATGCTATTTATGATTTTACATGTTCATTTGAGACTTCATTATCAGTTTTCATATTGTTTGAATGAACTAGGGACTTGTCTTAGAAACTAACTTATGTAGAGCCTATTTCAGACATTAGTATTTCCACTTATGAGTCATTGTATTTAGATTTCTCTTCATGCTATGTTAGTCATTTGAGACCTTATTCTGCTTTTCATGATTATTTAAGTTTTGTATGTTATCTTAGTGCAATGTTATTCCATGTGGTTAGCTTGGGGTCATTCATGGCTCTAGGCACATGTCACGTCTAGGGGGTAGTCTTGAGTCATGACAAATAAACAAAGAGTAGACTTGCATTTGAGTATGTGAGGTATGGTACTTTTGTGCTAGATGAATTTTGTATTTTTTTCCTATGTTGTCGTAAATATTATTATTCAAAGCAAGACTAAGAGTGCTTAATATTCCATCTTATATCCTGCATAAAATTTTATATAGATTCCCTCATATTCCTAAACAACTACCAAACATGGTATTACTTATAAAAAAATTAATATACGTATGATATTTCTCCTAACCAACTACCAAACAACCCCTTAGAATTAACTATTTAGTCGAGGTACTAAAGTTAGTTCTTTAAATTATAGATATAAATATGTAATCAGAAACTGCTCTAAGAAGTTAGTTGGAAATTCTACCCATTACAGATCATGATTTTTACTTTCTTGAGCAGGAAATTTTTCTACAATAAATCACTTGTTATTTACTTAATGTTCTTAGTTTAACTGAACCAACTTTCTAAAGATCAGTAGTTGATGCTCATTTTATTTCAATATTTATTTTAATTAGAGGATCCCATATGGTTGAGAGAAGAATAAATAAACACCATTTTCTTTCAAAGCTAAAATGCTATCTCAATTGATTTGATACTCTTTTCTTTGGTAATTATTTCAATCTGTTGTTGGTCTCCAACAAAACAACAGTGTTTGTGCCAAAGCTGAGCATCACGGGTTTTAATTCTCAAATATTTTAATCTCTGACGTTGTTCGCTAAGAGATGTGAATTACTTTGAATAATAATGTTGGTAAATATACTATAAATTATCGTTGAAAACAAAATAAACAAAAATGAATATTTAGGATGACGTGTGAATATCTGCTCTCTTAAAAATAAATTTAAACCCTTTATGGTATAATCTACATTGATCTAGTAGTATAAATCTTGACGTGTCTCTTTTAGGATAAAATAGCCCAATGATGTCGTACAACTCAAACAACTTCAAATTAGCTGAAGAGTTTAAAACTCCACCAAAAAACACTTTACAACAACATAAAATTACTCTCTTTTGTATAGTGAATAAGTTGAAGATTTAAAATATTTTTCTTTATCTCAACTCTCTTTCACTAAACTAACCTTAAAATACAAATATAATACTTCTTCCGTTTCACAAAGAATGGTCTAGTTTGACTTGACACGGAGTTTATGAAAATAAAAAAGACTTTTAAATCTTATAGTTCTAAACTAAAGTTTTGTCAAATGTACAAAATTGTCCTTTAATTTTGTGGCCTTAAACATGCCACGTGGAAAACTAAAATTAAAATGTTACCAAAAAAAGAAAGAGGTCATTATTTTTTAAACGGAAGAGGGTTAAGATTGCTCCTGAACTATGCGAAATAGATCACTTATACCCTCCGTTACATTTTAGGATTCAAAATTCCCCCCGCTGTTATCCTAAGAGACCACAATTACCCTTAAGACTTAACATAGGTGATTTGGCAAGCCACATGACACTAATTCCGTCACATAAGCTTGTCAACTAGGATACCACTAAATTTTTTGACCCAATTAATAATTCAACCCTAACCCATTTTTGCTAGACCCACCCACTAAATTTAGGAGGGAAATATCATATTTTTCACCTCATTCCATTTTCACTATTCAGAACCAGAAACACAGGCAGAGAGATAGCTGAGCTTCACAAGACATGCAACAACCCAGTCTATGTGGTATAGAGGGATGTGAGATATCAGAACCTTCCGCAGTAATTTTGTGAAATGAGATGCATTTACTTTATGATAGAATTGCTCAAACTCCAGGATCCAGCAGTCTTGTAAGTAATTGGGATGCTGCAGACATCGCATGACCTGCCTCTTCTACCTCAAGGGCATATAGTTTCGGGTTCTGCATATCTATTTCAGATTCTGTATCTACAATATAATTGTTGAATCCAGTTAGTTATGTCCAACTACAAGAGGAAGCAACAAAATTTGATGTAAATATTATCTGGTCACGATAGAGACTACTATTTTAGCATAAGATCTTCATACCACAAATGTAAATAAGAACAAATGACTAAATTTCATCATGTCATCCACACTATGCTTCAAGTTTTCTTCCTTTAACAATATAACAAAAGGTGAATTGAATAGTGAAAATGGAATGAGGTGAAAAAGATGATGTTTCCCTCCTAAATTTAGTGGGTTGGGTCTAGCAAAAATGGGTTAGGGTTGAATTATTAATTGGGTAAAAAATTATAGTGGGTATCCTAGTTGACAAGCTTATGTGGCAGAATTAGTGCCATGTGGCTTGCCAAATCACTTATGTTAAGTCTTAAGGGTATTTGTGGTCTCTTAGGGTAACGGTATGGTCATTTTTTATCCTAAAATGTAACTGAGGGTATAAATGGTTTATATCGCATAGTTTAGGGGCAATTTTGACCCTTTTCCTTTTTTTAAACAAATTAAAAAGAAACGGAGGTCATTCTTTTTGAAACGGAGGGAGTATATAACTTCTCATCTTTTTCATGTATTCCAATTTCCAACACAAGGAAGGAAACATTCTTTATATATATGTGTCCAATTTCCCCCACAAATAAATGTAAAAAATGTGGATAATAATTTGAAAAGTAGTGGGGCAATTAATAGAAGATAATAAGGAGAATGTGTCATTATGATTACATAAGTTACAAAGAATATATAACATCACTTTCTCCACTTTATGCTTATTAATTATCATGCACTTCAATATTTAAATTTTAATATAAAAAATCCCTTAAATGCCTTTGTGTTAGGAGTGCTTAAAGTGGGTCACTTGTACAGTTGTACCTTTCAAATTTACTAACCACTACAATTGCCGCTTTTACTTGTCATTTATACATGATGCTTGAATAATCTCTTCAGAGCTAACTGTATAAAGGAAAAAGAGGAAAACCAAAGTTGGAATTTATTACATTCTGTACTCTGATATGAATCTTCTCTAACACGTAGTGACATATTTAAACAAAATTGTAGCTAAATTCCCTAACGCGTGGAGCTGCCAAATAAGAGACTTGATTAAATAATAGTTTTCGCCAGGCCTCTTTTGCTCCTTGCAATTTTCTTACGGAGACGTTCTAAATAATTTAGGGAACCTCTAGCTAGAAGGTTTGTGTGTAACCTCCTGTGTTGTATGCATAAGGGTTTGATTGTGTCGTCCTTGCTAATCCTACTTGTCCTTGCATTCCATCCTTTTGATATTGTTGCCACATTACTTGCTCATCTACTAATAGTCTCTGCTTCTTTTCCATTTCTGACATTTGAACATATGATGGTGGAGCTATTGCTAGTGATGCTGCAAAAGGATCAGTGGTTGTACCAGCTGTACTCTTAGCTCCGCCGTCTGCTGATGGAGGTGCAGGCAAGGCTAGCATTGCTGGCCGACCAGCTGATCCAAGCGTGACACTGCTAGCACTTCCAGTAGCTACAACCCCTGAGCTAGCTACCACTTGAGCTACTGCTCCTTGTTGATACATTCCATCTAGCATTAATGTGTTGAAACCTCCAGGAAGGGAGGCCTTCTGGTTTGACAAATGGCTCGTGTGCTGAACAAGTGCTGTTTCCCAATCCCCTGAATTGTTAAACGCTTCCCACGGTGAAGTAGTTGTTGAAGGACCATCAGTTGCTGGACCACCAGTACCATCAAAGAGTGCTACAGCCAATTGATCTCCATGTTCTTCCATAGTTAATGCATTTTCACCCAAGTTCAAAAAGTCAGCTACGTCTTGGGTTTTCGCCACCTCTTTATTTTCTTCTTCTTCGTGTTTCTCTTCCTTTATTTCTTCAGGAATTCCCTCTGGTGGTGGTAATGCCTTTATTTCATTCATCGCCTGTTCGGGTTCTGGTTCTGGTTCTGGCTCTGGCTCTTGAGTTTTTTCAACCAGCTCACTTTTAGGTTCATAACGCATTGCATTCCCATTCTGTCCCAATATGGACTTCTCCTGTATTGAATCATCGATAAGGTCAAGTTTCTTTTGTGGAATATTCTCAATATCTGGATATTCAGAAGATCGTCCAATTCCAACTGTTTTACACCAATTATAGAACTGTTCAAGATCAACGTATTGTTTGTTAATACGACAGAAGATCTCGTGAACCTTGACAGAGTCGGGAATTGATAGTTCATGGAACTTATCAATCAAGATAGTTATTATTTCTGTTATTTGATAATGTATCTGGAAACTCTCATTCACAAGTGGATATAGAGCCACAAATACTGTTCTGTTGGTCCTTGCCAAACCTGCTCTTACAGAATGACAAACAAAAATTAGAATCTTTTTAATATATTTCATTAAATAGTTTAAAAATATTAAAATAGAATGCAAACCTGCGGGTCTACAAGCTAAAAATCGGTCAAGAAGTTGGACGAGATATTGCATCCTTGAGAAAATGTGCTCATTCTTCATTTCGCTCAACGGAGTGGGTTGTTTCACCACGACAGTTTCAGGATCAACATTGTCTAAATCTTCATCATAGGCGTAGGCACTGCGCTTTCCACGCCGACTCTGCATCCTATACTCAAGTTGTTCATCAAGGTACAAAGAATAGGTACGAACAAGTGAAGAATAGTCCCATGAATTAGATCTGGTATCTCGAAACTCAGACATGTTAAGAAGCCTTGTTCCTTGTCTTGTGGCAAAGAAAATCTCCTGCTCATAGGAGGTATCGCCATCGGATAGCAATCTATGGATCAACATTATTGACTTGAGCGCAACAACCCAATTCTTTGTCTTGCCAAGACGTCTTGAAATGTTGTCAACACAAGCGCCAATATTGGCACGAGAATAAGCAGTCAAGCTTAGAATCTCTCGAATATGCCTCTCCTCAGGCGGATACTCTTGGTGTCTAGTTGCCTTAACAATAGCAACTTCTAGGTCGGACAAACAATTGCTTCCTCCTACCTTTGCTAGACTTATGCTTGTTTGGTCCTTCACAGCCCCAATTGCTTTTCTAAGTTTGCTTGGTGCCATGAAGTTATAACCTGAATGATGCAAAAAAAAAAACAAAAAAAACACATGAATGATATTGAACAAGCATTTTAAGGTATGATGAGTATACACATCTTTTGCATTGCTAAAACACACACCTTAGATGATCTGCCACACAACTGAAATTATTGTTAGAAATTACAAAAATGATTATCTTTTTCAAATCGAAAGAAACAAGAATAGAGAAGAAGGCAAAGAGGGTGAGTGACGTATGTACAACTCTTTCTTCTTCTCGATCTTGATCTTCCGGTTAAACTTGCAATTTTCTCCCTTATGCCTTCTTCCTCTTCACTGATTTGAACAACCATACAACCATCCTCCATTTTAGCACCATAATACGGATAGCTAATGGAATATTTTTCAAAACAAAGCTGCGGTTTACATAAACTTTTTATAATCATTCAATTTTCGTTGGAAAAAACACAACACTTCCTTTTATTCTATTTGACTTATTCTTTCTTATTTCTTGCTACAACTTTTACCTAAAAAAATTTAAGACATTAACTTCTATCCACTCATAGTAGACAAGAAAATTATATGGTCGGTTCATTTTTAGAAATACTTATTTCTCTCAACTATTTCTAAAGATAAATTGAGAGTGTAATTTTTCTTGGATAGAAGTTAATCTCAAAATTTAATCACACCATTAATGTAGTTAAATGTTTCTTACAAAACAAACTAAAATTTATTAAGAGTCTTATTTTAAATAAAGAAAACTAAAAAAATTAGATATTAATTAATGTAAAAGGAAGTAAAGTTATAGTACTAGCCAGCCAACGTAGAAAGACTAGAAATTTCCTGTATAAATTTATAATCTTTTCATTGTATGCAATAATGTAACTCTATAAAGCAAACTGTAATTTTGTAAGGTTTTCATCTTTTAGTCTTTAGAATTGTCATTTAAGAGTACACAAAAGGTGAGTTTTTTTTTTAGAGATAAAGGTAAAAAACACATCTAAATTACCTATTTTTTTGAGTTTCATACCTAAACTATTGAGAGTGTGAAATTCATATCTAAATTATCACTTATTAGTTTGAGAAACACACCTCTCTCTTTTATTTCACTTAGACACTTCATCTTAGGCTTGTTCTAATTGAACACCTAAACTAATTAAATTTTTTACCTACCGAACACTTTTTAGACAATTAGCTAAAAAGAGAATGTGGGTATACACTCGCGAATGACGTGATATAGTGACTAAACAAAAAAGACATGTGACATTGAGCTACAATAACAATTAAAAAAATAAATTAAAAAGAAAATTTTTACCCCTCCTCTTTTTCTTCTTTTGCCAGAACCCTTCCCCCACCAAAACATCACACACACTGTTGCCATTTCCCTCAAATCCCACTCTTTTCCTCAAAACATCAATTTATATATATTTATTAACAGTTTTCTTCTTGTTGTGTTGTGAGTTCTTTAGAGTTCGAATACATCAACAATTTCAAATTCGTATTAGTTTTGCCGGAAATAATGAACACCAAAGTGAAGAAACTATCCATCACTAGTTACTTGTTATTTTAATTTTTTTGTGTCTTTATGTCATGACCTCTGCTTAACATTCCATGTCAAAGAAAAGGCATCCCACTTCATCTTCTTCACTTTTTTTTTTTTTTGCATTTCTTTTGTCTTTTTAGATTTATATTTAATTTATGTTTGGGTTCGATTTGACAAAATAGATGAAGAAAGGAGATATATGTATGGTGGCAGCGGCGATACCATTTTCCCCGACGAAGCTGCCAGATTTGAATGTGTAATTGGTCATTTGAAAGACTAAGGTCATTTGACGATGGTAGACTTGTGGATGGTGACGACCAATTTAATGGAAAAAATTAGGTGGTGTACTGGAGAAGAAGAATGGATGAAAATCAAGAAAGAAGGAGGAGTTGTCGGTGGTGATGGCGTGGATGGTTGCAATGGTAAAATGGTGGTGGGAGCATCTCTTGTAACAAAAAAGAAGATATAAAACCTTTTATTTTTGGGGGCTAAAAATTGTCCTTTTACGCGCCTCTGTTTGTGTGTATTACACACACTTTTCCATGCCAACAAAAAGAGTTTAATAGGAGCCCGTTTGGATTGGCTTAAAAGTCGGTCAAACTTACTTTTAAGTCAATTTTTTACTTCTGAAAGTGTTTGGTAAATATAAAAAATAACTTAAAAGTAAGTCAAAAATGACTTAAAATAAATTACAAAGTGTTTGGCAAGGTAAAAAATGACTTAAAATAAATCAAAAATAACTTAAAATAAGTCAGAAACCAAAAGTAGGTATCCCCTACTTTTTATTTTTTGACTTAAAAATCATTTCAGTTTGACTTTTTATGTTTGACTTAAAAGCTACTTTTTTTAAGTCATTTCAAATGGGCTCTAAGTACAATTATTTTGTTGTGTAGGTGTTCAATAGGTACATATCTTAGTTGAGATGTTCAAATGAAATATGCAAACAACTTTAAGTGGCCGTTTATGACTTAAGCCTTAAAAAATTTCCACATCACACTCCAAATGGACAAAACATTTCACCTTGACAAAAATTAAATCAATTATTAGTATTAGTTACATTTGAAGATTAAAGTATTACTATTCTCCAAAAAAATTATAAAATAAAATGTAAAATATTTTTCTTACACCACTCCACCTCTTCCTCTCACTGTACTCCCTCATCCCAATTTTTTAGTTTTTTTTAAAAGAAAATTCTTTTATAAAGTTTTTTTAAAACACATCTTACTTCATCTCCCCTCTCCCCCAATCCCTTAAAATAATAATTTAGATATTATTTTAATTTTTTAAAAATAAATAAGTTCTACACCACTCCACAGAACCCTCGGTTTCATTTTTTTTTTTTGTGTTGTATTAAATATATATATTTTTCTTTAAAAGTATTTTTTTACTTGCAGCGCGACTTCTTTTAAAATAAAATTTTTATTTCTGTTATATTTGGTACACAAGTAGAAAAAAATATTCTCCGAATAGTAACACGGTAAAGCCAAAGATCTGATTCTATGTGTACATATCTAACCCAAAATGAAAAAAATGTACAAAAACTAACAATGGGTGGGGTAGAATTTTATTTTAATTTTTTTGAAAAAATAATATCAATTTCTTTTTTTGGAAGGAGTGGGGAAGGGGCCGAGGTCTGAATTTAAAAAAAATAAAAGGACAGAGGGATAGGGTGAGGAGATGATGGAGTGGGGTGAGAAAAATATTTTAAATTTTAATTTTTTTTTAAAATATAATTTTTTTGTTAGTTTAATCTTCATTTTTTAACTAATATTAATAGTTTATTTAATTTTTGTCAAGGTGAAATATTTTATTCATGTAGAATGTCATGTGACAAGGTTCTTGCAAATAAAAGAGGGAGTGTATTACACACATTACTGAGGTGTGTTTCTCATAGGGGTGGCAAAATCAAACCCAACCCAACCCATTTAGGTTTGAGTTGGTTATTGACCCGCCTGTTTGTTAGCTCAACCCATCTCAACCTAACCCATTAAAAGTTGGGTTGATATGTAACCTAAATTGATTTTTGAAAAATCTTGTCAAAATATTTTTAATTTTTTTAATTCTATATGTAATATATAGTTATAATAAAGAAAAAAAATTTAGGTACTAAAAACTTATAAAATAACAAATAAACTATTAAAACTTAGTAAAAATTGGACGGGTTGGGTTATGACCCGTTACTATCCCATTTTGGCCCAACCAATTTTGGCCAAAACAAATTTGGGTTAGGGTGGGTCTTGACCTGTTTATTGTCTTGACCTATTTTGACCCATCCAAATTTAACCCAACCCGCTCAATTGCCACCCATAGTCAATCTATACCAAGAATAACATTGAAATCAAGCATATCTAACACTACTAGATCAATTGAGGAGATTTTTTTGAAAAATTGAGATCGGACAATTTCTATAGACCTTTTTAGCAACAATAGAATCAGCGACATGAATGGAGTGAGAGAAAGGTTCTAACAAAATTTCAGGACTGACATCAAACTTTACAGCGACATAAAGAGTCATAAGAGACACTGTAGCTCATGGATCTAGCAATGCATAAACATCAAATTAAAAAACTTCTAATATACCGATGAAAACATCTGGAGAACTCTCTTGATCATGTCGAGTCTGGAGAGCATAAAACCTGTTCCGACCTGACTACCACAAGAACCAGATGAAGCACCCTACTAAGCCGGGTAACCTAAAGAAGCACTAGGTTGAGTCTGACAACCATCCCTGCCCTTGATAGCAAGTGAAAGCGAATCTCTCATTTTGTGACCAACCTTACCACAATCATATCATCCATTGTTACTAATGTGAGGCCAAAATATATATTTTAAATCATTATTTGCCTCACATTTAGTGTTTATATATGTCCTTTTTGAGCTTGAATTTTATGGATTGTGCTTATTAATAGTATATTTTATTTGTAGGATTAAATTGGAGTGAAGATGAAGAAATTTGGAGCTAAAACGAATTAAATATAGAAGGTTAAAGAAGGAAATCAAGCAGACAGTTTAATGGATTAAAATGAATAAAATAATATATATAATATGAAGTGCATTGAAGGAAATAATTTGAATTGGCGTAGAAGTCCCGCCACGTGTCACTAGCGACAGAAGCAGCAACGAAAACAATTGAGGCGGCGCACAGTTCAAGCGTAATTCTAATTCCTTTTGGTTTTGAGTTCCTAATTTGTTTCAGACTCAATTATTTTATTTAGGGTTTCCTACATCTATAAATAGTCCATAAGAACAATTATTAAGGAGAGGAGGATACAATGTAGACATTAACTTTTGATTTAGGGTTTCATCTTTTCTTCTCTTTTATTTATTTACATATTTTCTTTGAATGATTGGTTGTAATTGCTCTATGTCTATGTGGAGTTAAACTTCTCG
Source organism: Solanum acaule (assembly GCA_036250505.1). Taxonomy (NCBI): domain Eukaryota; kingdom Viridiplantae; phylum Streptophyta; class Magnoliopsida; order Solanales; family Solanaceae; genus Solanum; species Solanum acaule. Next base: position 88,755 of record JAJOOR010000411.1, read on the forward strand.
TTCTTGGATTATATCTACTTACAAAATGATTGTTTAGTGACTTTGATTCGGCATAATTGTTTATCATATTGGTTGTCCTTATATTCTTGTGATTACTATTTTGATGCTTGACCACCATTAGAATGAATTTATTGTCTTCTTTTGAACTCGGGAGAGGAATAGAGGGATAGAATGTGAAATATAAGGAGAATGATTTTTCTTGCATATCACTTGAATTGATTTGTGTCTAAGATAGGGATATACCTAGGTGCCTTGCTTGGCTCAAATCCGGGAAGACAACGTAATGCTCCACAGTTGGTTCAGTCTATCCCCGCTCAACGATGTAGTTAGGCTGTCAATTGTGGTAGATGGTTAGAGGTCGGGAGATCATGACTATATTATCAACCCCGTGAATCAGCAACTAGATAATCAAATAAGTTAATGAAATTGATGCTAAACATGATTGTTAGTTAAATCATACCTAGATCGATTCATTCATTGATTGTGTAAACATCTATCATTTCTTAGTTAATTGCTTCTTAGTTATTTTATATTTATTTTTAGTTTAGTTAATATATATTCATCTTTTGAAATCCTCCCTTAAAAAAAATTAAAATTAATATAATTTAGTAAGAATAATTAATGGATAAGTCCTTTGGGTTCGATAATCCGGCTCTTTTAGGGCCACTATGTTGCTTGCGTGATCACGTACACTTGCGTGTGCAATTGGAAGCAATAGTTACCGGCTAAAAATCTCATCGGATGACTTTTGCCACACTATTTGCAAATGGGGAAAGTGTGACCACTGGAAGCACCTCCTTGATGTTTAATGTTAGACACCCTATTATTGTTCGATATCTGAACCAGAGCACAAGATGAAGTAGGGCCATAGAATTTCTATCTAAACTGGGAGTAACCACCACCACTGGATCTCTGGTAAAAGTAGTCACCACTATCGATTTGTTCCCACTTAGTCTCAACACGACGGTTCTACACTCCTTAACCAACACTACCAAGTCACTAAAAATAAACTTACTCATCTAAGCTCTAGAATCGAAAACCATTGCCCGAGCATACTTAGACAATTGAGGGAACTTCAAAGTGTATTCCTTCACACTCATATTACCTTGGCTAAAATTGATGAATTATTGCACCTTATCCTCTTTAATCTCAAGAGGGAAGAATCGATCTATAAAAATACCCTTGAACTTGTCCCAATCCAGCAGACCTGCATCAACAACCCTTTATTTATTCCATTGGTTGAACCACACTTGAGCAACCCTTTTCATTTGGAAAGTGGTAAAGTCCTCCTTTTCATCCAAAGTCACACCTATGATGTCCACAATCTTTTGAATCCCCTCAATGAACTCTTGTGGATCTTTTTCCACCTTTGAACCACATAATTACGAAGGATTCATCCCCGTGAAGTCTCAAATCCTAGTTTCCTTCATACCCATATTTGGGTTCACTGGAGCTACAACTAAATAGAAAGCTTGCGTCGTCATGGCTTGGGCTAACACTTGGAAAATAGCCCAAAATTTAGTATGTGAGACTTTCACGGCAAAATAATCGACCGAAGCTTGAGGAACTTTGGGTTCTGTAACACCTCAGAAATCGGAAAGTCAATATGAAAAGGAAAAGTTTAGATATTTTGCACTAAGGCAGTAACTACGAGTCCTATCTAAGGACTGTAGGAATTCCTACAGGCCATAGAAGGGAAGTCGTAGGAATGAGTTAAATTTTGGGAGAATTTAAGTTTCTAAAGTTTGACCTATGAGTAGTCAGGACGAGCTGTAGGAATTTGGACGGGACATAGATGGAACTCGTAGAACTAAACTAGACTTAGTGTAATTTTAGACTTGAACTTGGGTTCTACGGACCGTAGTATGACAATAGACCGTAGAACGGTCTCATGGAAAATGATTTGAATTTTGGCTTTCTGAAGTTGGGTCTACAGTTGACTAGTACGGGCCGTAGAATGTTCTACAGAACGTAGGTCCGAATGACTGTTATTTCCTATGGTTATTTGGATCTTTTTCTATGAATTTAATGAATATGCTATGTCCTTTTGACCCTAATCCTAAGTCCTATGACTACCTTTCTATTCCTAAATCTACCCAAAGCCTCTCATTCTCTCGAATTCCTAAATCCCATCCAAGTTCATCCACTCCAAATTCTCTCAAACTTCAAGGAAGAAAACTAGGGTTCAAGCTCCATTGCATTTTAGGATTTGATCTTTAAGTTATGTGGAAATTTACCAATGGATTCAATTCATCCATAGGGTCCCAAAAGATCTCTAAGTTTTCAATTCTATTCCATCAAATTTGGCTAGTGTTTCATCCAATTCTCCATGGGTCTTAATTGTTATAATTCCATTGTTTGATTTTAGTTTCCTTATGAATAATTTGATTTAATTACATGTTTTCCAATTGATTTCATATGGATCCATGCATTATTTTTGAATTTATAAAGATATGAGTTTATGAAGAAAAGCTGTGAACTTATGAATGGTGATTATGAAAGCTTATGCATGATTTCTGAAAGATGTTTTATGATAAAAAGGTTTCCTTCAAAATAAGCATCAATGAAATTGTGAAATGTTTTCTCACATATTAAGAAATCAGGATTTGGTGAAAAGTTTTCTTATACATGCATGATTCATGATTTAAGGAACTACTCTATGATGATTTTAGCTTGGATTGGTAACTAAATTGTGATTTTCCATGTATGATGATATGTTTATGAATATGACTATTTCGTTGGGATTTTTACATAGCACCTAGAGTATATTGAGATGAAGGCTCTCTCATTAGTAGATATCGGGTCTCTGTAGCAATCTCATTGTCCCTAACTACGTGCCCCCGTAGGGTTTGTCTTGGAAAGACATAGCTAGTGGATCCACCTAAGCTAGAAGTTTATTGTCCTTGCATTGGCCAGTAAAGACATCTCTTTTAAGTGTGGTAGCAAAAGACCGGATTCCACGTTATAGTTCATGTGGTCTATGTCGGTAAATGGTAAATATCCAACAAAATGAACTAAGTTTTTCTTAAAGTTTTTATGAAGCTTTCATTATGATTTTTAGATGCATTGGCCATTTTCATGATTTATGATTCTTCTTTAAAGGTTTTACTATGTTTTAGCTTGGTCATGCATATCATGTTTTCTTTTATGTCCCCTTATGATCATGTTTTACGTTCTTTTGTATATCCCTCATACTTAGTGTATTCCATGTACTAATGCATACTTTTGCCTACATAGGGTCTGACGCTTCTCCTCTTCCAGCTCGTGGCTAATAATTAAGTGCTTAACCGTGAAGATTTTGTAAATCCTCATGTTCTGAGGAACATGTCACCTTTACTTTGCTTTCTTATGTTATAGTTTTTAGATATTGTACATGGTGCATGAGTGTAACACCTCAGATTCAGAAAATAAGGACATGTAGTTTTGGGCTGGTGTCTGTGTCTAGGGGTCTCTTCTACGGACCATAGATGGAAACTATAGGAAGCTAGAATTTATTTTTTCAAAATTAGTCCAGTACCCTTATTATGGTTCACCAGGATGGACCGCCTATGTACGATTCATAGATAGGTCTCATAGGTGACTCCCAGATTTAGTGAAATTTTAAATCTTAAAGTTGGGTTCTACGGTTGGTATGTATGGTCCATAGGAAGACCTACGAGCCATACATCAGTTCAGTCAAATGTTGGCCAAATTAAGAGTCTCTGATCACTTTCTACGGTTAACCAGTACAGTGCGTAGAAGGACCTACGGACCGTAGGTCCAAAGTGTAGATTATGGTCGGTAGTTATTTTGAAGGGCTTTTTAGTCTTTTCCCTAATCGGTTAATGCCTAAACTATGTCGTTTTTCCTTCTACCCTGAACCATATATAATGATTTTAAGCCCCAAATTAAGCACTTTTCAACTCATTATCCAAATTCCCTAAAACTAACAAAAGTCATCCTCTCAAATTCTCTCAAGTCTAAGGAAGAAGAAGAAGAAGAAGAACTAGGGTTCAACTTGAAGTCTCTAATCCTCTAATCTTTATGGATTTTTGACATCAAGGTATGATAGTATTCGCCCATGGAGTCCTTTCGTTCATAGGGTTCCTAATAAATTTTTTAATTTTACAAGTTAGAATCTCCAATTGAACTTAGGGTTTTATTCAATCTCGTGGTTCCTTTCAATTATGATCCAATTGATTGTTTCCTATATTTTTATGCATGAATAAAAGTAATTACATGTTCTTAAGTTGAATTCACATGAACCCATGCATGATTCATGACTTCTAGACTATGATCATATGATGAGTCTTATGAACAACAAAAGATGAATTTATGAAGATATGCACGTTTCTTTATGAAATTGATATAAATGAATTAATATTGCTTGAGAGTAAGCATCGATGTTGTTGTAAAATGATTTCTCACATACTACTCAAAACATGATTGTGAAAGGGTTTTCTCACATAAAAGATTCATAAGGTTGAAAGGCTTTCTCACCTAAGTTGAATCAAGATTAAGGAACTATTATAATGAAGTCCATCTTAGATTGGCTACTTAATTGTGCCTTTCCATGGATTATAAGACAAGTTAAAATTAATGACTATTTTGTGGGATTTAAACTTAGAACTGAGTGAACAAACGACGATTACCCATGTCCTGTAACTATGTGCCACCATAGGTTTATCTTAGATAGGCATTAGCTAGTGGATCCACTTTAGCTCAAGTTTGTGATTCTTACCTTGGCAAGTAAGGACATTTCTTTTCAGTGCGGGATAGACAGCAGATTCCATGTTATATCTCACATGGTCTATGTCGGTTAAAGGCAAACTTCCCACAATAATGAACTAAGGTTACTTTATTTAGTAAGTCACAAGTATTTTATAAGATGTTTAGCTTGAATTGACCATGATTATGACTTATGTTTTCTATCATGTTATTTTATGATTTAGATTGGTCATTACATGTCATGTAAAGTCCTTATTAGCATGATTTAATAACTCTTATGCTTTGCTATCATACTTAGTATACATACTTATGCATCCTTGTGCCTATATTGTTTCACTAAAGTAGGGTTTGACGCTAGAAGAATGTGGAACGAGAAGCTCCTCAAGTTCCAGCCAATTCTTTGGTCGAACAAGTGACTAATGCAGAGTTTAGGGCTTCTTTTCAAGTTTTGGATCAAGCCATGATGGCCCAAGCCAATAGGGAGGTTATGGTCCCTGTGAACCCAAATGTGGGTACGATGACAACTAGAGTGAGGGAATTTACTAGAATGAATACTCCCAATTTTCATAGTTCCAAGGTTGAGGAAGATCCTCAAGAGTTCATTGTTGAGGTGTACAAGCTGTTGTTGATCATAGGAGTGACGCCGGTGGAAAGACGGAATTAACCGCTTATCAACTTAAGGGTGTTGCTCAAGTTTGGTTCAACCAATGGAAGGAAGAGAGGGGGGTTGGAATCCTTTCATTGCTGGAACACCAATTCTTGATTCACTAAAACAACAATGGACTAAAAGATTCATGTTGTTCATGAATGGTGAGAATCTGAATGCAGAAAACTCGAACTAGAAAGGTAAAGCGAAAACACTAAAGCTTCAAATCTTCTATACTCCTTTTTATATACTAAAAATATATTTTCTCTAGAGGTAACATTATGTTTGGAAGTGCACCTGAACACAACTCTCTCCATTTGTTTTCTTATCTTTCTTGCAGGCATTAAACAAAGAGTAGAAAAAGAATGCAGTTGGAAACAGTTGTTTACGTTACAAGAAAGCTCGGATTCCTTCTGACCTAAAAAAATTGCATGATAAATCTTGTACATACAGACATTGTAACACCTTGGAAATCAGACTTAGAAAGGGTAGCAGAAAATCACTTGCTCTAGTGAACCATGGCAACGTTCACAGACCGTGAGAGGGACTACGGTCCGTTGACCTACCCGTGGACTTAGCCCCTTCCCAGCAGAGGTGGACCATGGGACCTTTCACGAGCTGTGGACCACCTCACGGACCGTACTGACACTCGTGGTTACAAGGCAGAGACCACCTAGCCCAGATGTCAGACCATGGGATCCTTCATGGATCGTGGTACCGACGACGGACTGTGGTGGCATCCGTGGAAGCCTGTCCTAGAAACCAGTAGCTATTGGACCAAGGACCACGACTATCTTGACGATCCGTAGTACCTTTTACGGTTCGTCAGAGGGGTCGTGGTCAGTTGAGTCAGATTTTTAAGTAGGGTCATTTTGGTCTTTTCCCCTATGCGTTGGACACATAAACTACGTCGTTTAGCCCCTAAACTACGTCGTTTAGCCCCTAAACTACGTGGTTTTGATCATTTTTAGCCTAGTAAATTAATTAGAACTTACCCTAATCAATCATTCACAAAAAAAATTCATCGATCTTAGAGCAAAATAAGAGGAAAAGTCAAGCAGCCCTAGTTCAAGAACGCAACAGGTTTTCATCAGTTCCAACCTAAAAATCGAAAGATTTCTCCGTGAAATTCGTCACTAGGTATGTGGGATTTCACTAGTGGTTCCTTTCACCCATTAGGTCCCTAGAATTCAGTCAGATTCTTGATTCCATTCATATTATTTATCTTAGGCATATTTATATGCCTAGAAATCTAATATTGCCCATATTTAAGCTAAGTTTGAATTCAATATATGTTTGTTTATAGTCTTATCGAGTCGTTTGGTTGTCTATGAGCTAACCAATATGATTAGTTGTGTAGGTGAGCTTAATTGGAGAAACGAGCACGAAAATGGACAATGGGGAACATAAAAGATTCAAGGCGAAAAGAAGCAAGGAAGAAAAAGGAAGAAAAGGATTCCAAGGTAAGGTTGTATCCTCTCCGCGTCGTGGAGAGGGAGTTCAAATTAATTCATGTGAAGCAAAATTAGGCAGAACACTCTGTGGAGTGCCCGCGTCGCGGATAGGGGTATTGTCTCAAGAATCGAATCAGTTATGTACCTCCGCGTTATGGAGAAAGAGCGTCATTTTAATTCGCGAGAGTCGATTTGAGGCAGAGCAGTTAGTGCCACTCCCGCGACACGGAGAAGTGACCAAGATCTTAGAACAAAGATCTGGGACTGCCTCCGCGTCGCACCCCTGAGTCCCAGTTTTGGCCATTTCAACTTTTAGTATAAATTGGTCATTATTTTATTTTATTAAGATTACTTTTTTCTGGGTTTTTAAGAACGACGACTTGGGAGAACATTTTCACTATTTTTAGGGTTCTTTCCTAAACTCTTTTCCTTTCGATCTCTTTATGTGTATTGAACATTGCTTTAATATCTTGGATTATGAGTAGCTAAATACCCTAGTTCTAGGGTTGTGGCTACAAGATGATTGTAATCTATTATTTTTTCATTGGGTTAATGTCAATTATCATATGAATCTTTCTTATGTTCTTGATTTCCATATTTCGTGACTGATCACCATTGACATAAATATATTGTCCAAATTGAACTCGGGAGAGGAATAAGAGGATAGAACGTAGGACATAAGGAGCGTGATTAATTCTTAATAACTAGGGTTAATTTGTATCTAGAATAGGGATATACCTAGAAACCATGTTTGGGTCACTATACAGGACGAAATCGTAATACTCGGTACTTAGTCCATCCTTTCCCCGCTCAATGATGTAGTTAGAGTGTTATTTATCGTAGGTGATTAGAGGTCGGGAGACCATGATCATACATTTAACCTTGTAATTCATTGAGTAGATAGTTGATAAATACCCATATAAATGATATTGGATGCATGAATCATGATAGAAGTTGTTGCCCTGGACTTTACCAAATCATTGTTTTTTTAAACCCTTGAAATTGAATCGTGTTTGTTACATTTTGTTGAATTCTTAGTATTAGAGACTAAATCACTTTTGAAATCTTGGTAACACTTGTGATTAGCTGAAAGTTAGAGAAATTGAGTGATTCTAAGCATAAGTCCCTGTGGGTACGATACCCGGCTCTTTGTAAGAGTCACTTTATTACTTGAACGACCATGTGCACTTGCGTGTGCGATTTGGGTGCAACAAGTTTTTGGCGCCGCTGCCGGGGAAGGCTAAGACGACTTACTTATCTGGTCCTTCTTGTTGCTAGTGAACCAACATCTTCAGTAGCAAGAGTTGAGCAAGAGGAACCTGAAACAATAATGGCTGAGATGAAGGTAAAAGACTTGGCAATCCCATGTCCCACCAATGTGACATCATGCATTCAGAAACCTAAAGTTGGTGGAAGATTTGAATTGAAGTAGAGTATGGTGCAACTATTGCACACCAATGGGCAGTTCACTAGTCTGTCGCATGAAGATCTAATAGTTCATATTCAAAATTTCCTTGAGATCAATGATACTTACACTCCAATTGGAGTGAATGTGGATTATGTGAGGCTCACTTTATTCCCCTTTTCTCTGGTTGGGGAAGCAAAAAAATGGTTGAACTTTGAGCCCTCTAACTCTATAACCTCCTGGAATGATCTAGCACAGAAGTTTCTCATTAGATTTTTTCCATCTAGGAAAATAGCTGAGTTGAGGAGTGACATCTTATGTTTTAGACAGAAAGGAGGGGAGAAATTGTACCAAGCTTGGGACAGGTTTAAATCGATGTTGATGAGCTTCCCACATCTTCATCAATCTAATGAGGTGTTGGTCCATACCTTCATTGAAGGATTAAAGCCCAACACTAAAATTCTACTTGATTCAGCTGCAGGTGATCAGGCTTTGGAGAAGATATATGCTGAACCATCCACATTGCTGAACATGATCTCACAGGGCAACCCCGAATGGAACGGATGAAGGGTGAAGCCTGTGATTTAGAAAACTGCAGATATGCTATAGGTAGATGTCGTGACTGCCTTAACTGCACAGATTGGTGTTATGCAGAATATGATGAACACCTACTTCAACAATCTAGCATTGGGACAATAGCCCACGCATGTAAATGCAGTTCAACAACCACCATCTTGGTGTGAGATCTACGGAGGTGGTGATCATAGTGCAGAGGTATGTGGTGCAAACCCGAACTCTGTTAATTTTGTAGGCAATGCCCAACAAGGAGGAGGCGAGCAGAATTATGGAAACTCTTATAACCCGAGTTGGCACAACCACCCAAACTTTTCTTGGGGTGGAAATAAAAATCAGGGTCAAGGACAGAATCAATATAGACCCTAAGAAAATGCACAGAGGTACCAACCACAGGCCTAACGGGTGCAGCTTAATAAGCAGTCTGGTAACATGAGCATGGATGAAATATGGAAAAAGATCATGGCTGATCAAGCCAAGTTAGCTGCTGATGTGAGCAATAATAAGTTGGCTACACAGAATCTAGAGAAGCAATTCAGGCAATTTTCTAGTGCCCAGAACTCACGACCGCAAAGAGGTTTACCGGGTAACACTGATCCAAATCCCAAGTAGGTAAACGCGGTAGGTACTCGCAGTGGGTTACAATTGGAGGAGTTAGCTCCTAAGAAAAAGAACACTGAAACTTTGAATAAAGAAAGTGAACCCAAGGAGGGCAAAGTTGTTACACAAGAAGAAAGAGTGCAACCAATAGTGAAACCACCTCCTCCATTCCCTCAAAAGTTCAAGAAACAAAAGGAGGATGAATGTTTTGGTAAGTTCCTTTCTCTTTTGAAACAAGTTCATTAACTTTCCATTGGTAGATGTTTTGCAGGGTATACCCAGGTATGCAAAATATGTGAAGGAGATTATGGAGAATAAAATGAGACTGACTGAATATGAAACTGTTGCACTTACTGAAGAGTGCAGCTCCAGGATCCAAAATAGGTTGCCCACTAAACTAAAAGATTCGGGTAACTTAATGGTTCATATCACTATTGGGCAAAGCATTCATGCGCGAGGAATATGTGATCTGGGAGCTAGTATAAATTTGATGCCAACTTCTTTGTACAAAAAACTAGGGTTGGGTAGTCCTAAACCTACTACCATCATCTTATAGTTGGCTGATAGATCTGTAGCTATGCCTGAGGGTGTTGTAGATGATGTTTTAGTGCAAGTGGGATCGTTGACTTTCCCAGTATATTTTGTTATGCTAAATTTTAAGCAAGATCCTGAGGTCCCATTCATCTTAGGAAGACATTTCTTAGCTACTGGGCGGGCTATGATAGATGTAGTAGCTGGGCAACTGACTATGTGAGCACATGATAAAGTGGAGGTGTTCGACGTGTATAAAATATTAAAGCTGACAGCTATGTATGAGGAGTTGTCTGCCATAACTGTGATAGATCTTGAGGCAGAGGCTCGCTACATTGCATCTAAGGACCTATTAGAGCAAGTGTTAATAGGGGATGATATTTATGGGGATGCTGAGGCACATGAAATGGTGCAATTTCTTGATGTGGCACTTATAGGTACATCTGGCGATCGATGGGAGACTTTGAATAGGGTGTTGGGTCCTCCACCCAAGCCATCCATTGAAGAAATACCTCAGCTGGAATTAAAAGCATTGCCAGCTCACCTCAGTATGCATTTTTGGGTGAAGATAAAACTTTACCGGTTATTTTGTCTGCAGCATTGTCTGATGCACAGGTGGAAGCAACATTAAGCATCCTAAAGAAAAATGAAAGTAGCTCTGGGTTGGCAAATGTTTGACATCCATGGGATTAGTCCCGTGTTTTGCATGCATAAAATATATATGGAGGAAGGGCATAAACAGAGTGCACAACATCAGCGGAGACTAAACCCATTGAGGAACAATGTGGTAAGAAAAGAGGTGATCAAGTGGTTGGATGCAGGGATTGTGTACCTAATATCAGACAGTAAATGGGTGAGTCCAGTATAGTATGTGCCCAAGAAGGGCAGAATGACAGTGGTGACTAATGAGAAGAATAAGTTAATCCCCACAGGAACAGTGACTGGGTGACGGATCTGCATGGACTACATGAAGTTGAACGCCACCACCAGAAATGACCATTATCTGGTACCTTTCATTGATCAAATGTTGGATAGGTTGCAGGCCAGGAGTACTACTGTTTTCATGATAGCTACTCATGGTACAATTAGATTGTTATTGCACCAGAGGACCAGGAGAAGACCACCTTTGATTGTCTGTATGGCACATATGCGTTCAAGCGTATGCCATTCGGCTTGTGCAATGCCCCGGCCACATTTCAGAGATGCTTGATGGCAATCTTCCATGATATGGTGGAGGATTTTGTTGAAGTATTCATGGATGACTTCTCGGTGTTTAGTGAGTCTTTTGAACTTTGTTTGACTAATCTTGATAGAGTTCTTGCTAGGTGTGAAGAAACCAATCTGGTGCTAAACTGGGAGAAGTGTCACTTTCTATCTCTAAAGGGAATTGTGTTGGGGCACAAGATCTCCAAGAATGGACTGGAAGTTGACAAATCTAAGGTGGAGGTTATTGAGAAGTTGCCACCCCCCATCACAGTAAAGGGAGTTAGAAGCTTCCTAGGACATGCTGGGTCTTATAGGAAGTTCATCAAGGACTTCTCTAAGACTGCAAGACCCATGTGCAGCTTGTAAGAGAAAGAGTTGAAATTTGTTTTTGATGAGAAGTGTTTGCAGGCATTTGAGTTGCTAAAGAAAAAGTTGATAGAAACTCCTATTCTGATTGTTCCAAATTGGGAGCTTCCATTCGAGCTTATGTGTGATGCTAGTGACATAGCGGTTGGGTTAGTGCTTGGGTAGCGAAAATATAAGATGTTTCATTCCATCTACTATGAAAGAAAGACACTTGATGCAGCCCAATCAAATTATACTGTTATTGAGAAGGAGATGCTAGTATTAGTGTTCGTATTTGATAAGTTCAGATCATACTTGGTGGGGACCAAAGTTATAGTCTACATTGATCATGCTGCAATTCGATATTTGTTCAACAAGAAGGATGCCAAGCCAAGGCTGATTAGGTGGATTCTGCTACTACAAGAGTTTGATCTAGAGATAAAGGATATGAAGGGAACTGAGAACCAGATAGCTGATTATCTATCCAGACTGGAGGATTTATCTCATGTGAAAAATGAGGGGCAGATTCGTGAAGAGTTTCCTAATGAGCAATAACTTGCTTTGGACCTTGCTCAAGTGCCTTGGTATGCTGATATTGTGAATTTTCTGGTGAGTGGTTTATTTCCACCTAGGGTATCAACACATCAAAAGCAGAGGCTGAAGTATGATGCACACTTCTATATATGGGATGAGCCCTTTTTATTCAAGCAGGTACCTGATCATATGATGCGAAGGTGTATAGTTGAACAGGAGGCGACACAAGTGTTGGAGAGTTGTCACTCTTCTCCATATGGTGGACACCACGAGGGAGAATGGACTGCACATAAGGTATTACAATCTGACTTCTTTTGGCCTACTCTCCTTAAAGATGCTGCTATGTTTGTGAACAGTTGTGATCAGTGTCAGAGGATGGGCACCATATCGAGAAGGCATGAGATGCCTTTGATCAATATATTGGAGGTGGAAATCTTTGATGTCTAGGGGATAGACTTCATGGGACCATTCCCATCGTCCCGGGATAATCAATACATCTTAGTCGCAGTGGACTACGTGTCAAAGTGGGTGGAGGCTGTTGCATTACCATCTAATGATGCAAAAGTGGTTGTGAAGTTCATCCGGAAACACATCTTCACCAGGTTCAGAACTCCAAGGGCTATGATCAGTGATGGAGGTAGGCACTTTATTAATAATTCAGTGCATAATTTTTTAGCCAAATATGGGGTGAGACACAAGATGGCTACATCATATCATCCCCAAACTAGTGGGCAGGTGGAAGTGTCTAATAGAGAAGTCAAGCAGATTCTCCAGAAGATGGTGAATGCCCAAAGAAAAGATTGGGCTGACAAGCTAAATGATGCATTGTGGGCATACCAGACTGCATACAAGACACCGATAGGGACTTCTCCTTATCGAATGGTGTTTGTAAAAGCATGCCACTTACCAGCTGAATTGGATTATAAGGCATATTAGGCGATCAAAAAGCTGAATTTGGATGCTGAGTTAGCCGGTAGGAAGACAATAACACAACTGCATGAGTTAGAAGAGTTCAGGCTTCACGCCTATGAAAATGCTAAGTTGTACAGAAAGAAGACCAAGAGGTGGCATGACAAGCATATTGTCTCACACACCTTTGAGTATGGTCAATTAGTGTTGTTGTTTAACTCAAGGTTGAAGTTGATCCCCGGAAAGCTTCGGTCTAAGCGGAGTGGTCCTTTTGAAGTTGTGAGGATGACTCAACATGGTGTTGTGGAACTAAGGAACAAGGATAAGAACTCCACTTTCCTTGTGAATGGTCAAAGGGTCAACCACTATTTCGAGAATGATGTGGATCGTGAGCTTGAAGAGCTCACATTGAATGACGAATGAGTCATGATATGGGTCGTGCCGCGACGTTAAATCAGACGCTACACGGGAGGCAACCCTTGAACCCTTGTAATAGTTAGGATTTATTTGCTTTTGTTTTGTTATTTTAGTTCTTAGGAATTAGCAAAAAAAAAATGACATACTCAGAAAAATACAAAAATATGAGTCGTGCCACGACCAAAACTAAGGCACTGGATGGGAGGCAACCCATCGTGTTTGTACTAATGGGTTTTGAGATTAAAATGTGCAGGAATCCTGATTCCAACCCATGATGTGTCGCAGAGTGCAGCCCTAATTTTGGATTCGACGGTAAGTTATAATTACGTCAAAAATAATACAGCTCCGTGATGGAGCCGCTTCGCTGAGGTGGGACAAAATTTTGTCTCGCTTGGTCCAGTTGGAGACAGAAAACTCTGTGTAGATGGCGCGCCGCAGAGTGGGCCTGATATTTTGATTTCGACGAGACTTTATTTTTACATCATGAAAAAGGGCATTCCGTGCCATTCTCGCGTCATGGAGCTAGACATAACTATTTGCCTCTCTTGGATTTAAATTTCAAAGACGACTCTGTGTAGGCTCCGCGTCGCGCCCCCAGGTAAGGTTTTTCAACTTTTATTAAATGAAACGGGTTTTACCCATATTAAATTGAAATAACCCGACCCACTTTCCCTTTTAAACTAAATTTCCCCAAAAAAACCCCATTATTCCCCCAATTTTGCCCTCGATTTCTCCCCTCATTCTCTCCCTCGTTCGATTCTCTAGCTTCAATCCGTAACGCGAGGTAACTTGTCATCTTCTCTCTCTCAATTTTGAGCTTATCTAACATCTCCAGGTATGTAGTTTCATCTTGTTCTTGCGATAATGGGCTTGTTTGAGTATTTGTTGCTAAGGGTTGATGTTTGCTCGTATTGTAGGGTTTTGGAACTGCGTGTTTCGTTTGTTATGCTGCATGGATATTATTTTTTGGGTGATTTCGAATTCTTGAGTAGATGCACTGTTGCATGTATATAACTAGTTAGAAGATTAGGTGATGCCTAGTGGGGAATGACTGTCTAAACTATCAAGTAATTGGGTTTTTGAAGTCTGAGTAGAAGGATCCATTTGATTACTTATTAGGTATGGAGTGAATTAGGCAATGTATAAACATAGGTGAGTTCGAAATCTTGAGTAGAATTATCTGATTGTTAGGCACCTATAGATTATGAGGAATTATGGGGGTTTGAATGGTTACACTAATGAGGCCAAATACGTGGTTAATTATGCTCTCATTACAAATGAGGTGTCTATAGTGTCGAATTCTTGAGTAGACATTATTTTGGTGATGACTGTGTGAATGGTAAGTGTTGCTTGGCAGTATTGGCTAGGTGATAATGTGTATTCATGGGTCCATATTAGTTGTGTGAAGTCTTGAGTAACACTACTTAAGTGCTGCGTGGTTGTAACTGCTATTGTAATGCATATCCGATTTTATGAACGTGATAATTACTTGAGTATGTTGTTGGTCATTTTTGGGAAATCTGAGTACCTAAGATGAGGCTGCATTGAACTAAGTGTGGGGTGATGTGCTCACACCACCCATATCTTTACCATTGTTATGTAGTCATTTGGGCTAAACTTTGTTATGATTGCAGGTAAACTTGTCAAGTTCACAAACACCCGGCAAAGAAGTGGCCACGTCAAGCCATAAGAAACGTGCCCAAAGTGGGAATGTCCCACTCGCACCTGCAGTCCCTAAAGGCCAAACTAGGCGGTTTGGAGTTAAATCGGTCACCAAGGAAGGCAAGGCATGGTACAAAAATCACGCTGAGGTCTCTTATTTCTCTGATGTGCGTATCGACAGGGATAGTCTGCCACGTGAGTTCCCACAGATCCTGAGGCAGATTAGGGAGCTAGGGATGGAGTTCATCTTTGCTGAACCGGAAGAGTGCAACTCGAACTTGGTTCGAGAGTTTTACGCCAATTGAGCGCCCGAGGCACGATCCTACTCTGTGACGGTGTGAGGTAGGAATGTACCCATCACTCCCATAGTTATAAACGACATACTAGGTACACCACAAGACTCAAACCCATTTATGCTGACAGGGTTGATCATATGCCCTCTATACCAGGCTATCCGACACACGCTGTGCGGTCCACATTCCATGGCAAATTGGACTAAGCATAGCGGGAAGAGATATCACCAATCTCTTCACTACGCTTACATGCTTAGGGAGACGCATGCTTGGTTGAAAGTTGTAATGAACTGTCTGATACCGGGGATCCACTACACTGACATTACTCGTGACAATGTGTGCTTGGTATATGCCTTGATGACTGGCACATAGCTGAACATCGGAGCTATTGTGAAATCTGCTATGCATAAGGCCCGAGTTCACAAAGGGCACATATATGTTTTTGGTGGTTTGATTACATAGATGTGTCGTGCTGCATGTGTCCTTGAAGAAAATATGGACTACATGGCACCCCTATATCCAGCACCGGTGGACATTACTTAGACAAAGAGGCCTGACACTGAGTTTAGCCCAACTCTCACCACTGTTGAGCACCATCAACGTGATGAGTTGATTACGGCCAGGATGTATGGCTTAGAGATGCTACACCATCAGAATGGCTTCCGAGCTTCTACTGATCTGCAGTTGGGCGAGGTTGAAAGGCGCTACCCTCTAAATGACCATGCCATAGCACTACTTGGCATTGGTTCTGAGTTTCGTGAGCCGATCGATAATGATATTTCGACTGATGAGGAGCACGCGCGTACTAGCTCATATGTGGATTCCGACTCGGAGGAGGAGATAGACCCCGCTTAGGTCGGTGATGAGGCCGACGAGGGTGATGCGATGGAAGACTGATCAGGGATTGTTTTCACCTTACCTCTTGAACTATTCTAATTTTTTTGTAAAGCACTGGGATAGTGCTATTGTATAAGTATGGGGTGAGGGTGAAAAACACATCTGGTCTGTACATATATTTCTATTGTTGAACATTGCTAGAGTCTATTTTTGTCTTTGTTTTGTTTTATTTTGGGTTCCTTGGAGGTTGTTTTCGGTTCTTTGACCAAGGATAGTCCCTTTGAACCGTACAAAATACAAAAAGATTTTGTCCTCGTAGGATTCAGTCAGTAGTCGTAGTTGAGTCATGTTGCCCAATGATAAATGGATGACGATCGTCTTAAGGGCAATTTCATCATTGAGTCTTAGGTTTGGTGGTGCTGAAGCTGAAATTCTGAAAGAAATATGTGTGAAAAGCATGTTTGAAATTGATGTATGAATGCAGTTAAATTTTTGTATATGATTTGAATGATGCAACTTAAGCTTAATTTGAACCTTGTGCATGATCTGATTGTGTTGTTGTGATTGATCCATTCTGAATATAACTTGTGCCATGAGCGGTGTGTTTTGTGATATCCATGAATGCATCTGAGTCTAGAACTTTCCTGGGTTATTATTGAAGCGAAATACAAGTGTATTGTATTTAGAAGATGATAATAGGACTTCTTTGAATTGTCTGAAATTTTAGCCTATTCAGAAAGAATATTCTTAGTATAGCCAAATTGAACCTTTGTAGCCTTGATTTTGTTCTAACCCACATAATGAAGCCAAATCATTTTTTATTGATACGGTTAGCTTTGATCCCAATCCCTAATGCACTATGTTAGGAGGAAAGGTGAAAACAACAGAAAGAGTAAATAGGGTGAAAATGTTAGTTTGTTGGGGAAGAGTGAGAAGAGGTGGCAAATGAAACCCCATGAGTTTGAATCTGATATTGGTCCTGGTCCTTAGGACACTGTGCACTTCGACTAAGGTTAAAAGTCTAAGTTGAAGGTGGCTAACTTGGTAAATACCTTAATGATGGCCCTGGCCCTTCCAAGGGTAATGTTCACCTTAACTCGAGAGAAATCTCTAAGTCAAGGGTGGCTATTGTTGAGTGTCAAAAAAAAATAAAAAATAAAATGGGGCGAGTAAGAAATAAACGGAAATTTTGGTAACACTAGTGGAAACCTATGAAGAAAGAGGGGGCCGGCAAAAAGAAAAAGTTGTAAATGTAAGAGGAAAGTTGAATATGGTGCATTAGGGAGGATAAGTCACTAATTCTATCTAAACGAATCCTTCCTTACCTTAAGCCTGCATTACAACCAGAACAATTCCTGTTTGATTTTGAGCACAACACACTTTATTAGTAGAGATGTACATAATGGGCAAGCTTATGGTTCTCAATGCATACATGTTTGATGTTATTGTTGAGTGAGAGTGTACCTTGTTTGCAAAGTTCTTAAAGTATATTCAATTTGATGAGCTGAGTGTGTGGACTATTCTTTGGAGTGAGGGGCACTTGTTGTATGAAGGATATGTGATATGCAATGGTGCACATGTTGTTGAATGCGTTGGTTGCTAAAAGTTGTCAAGTCAATTACAGGAGTCATGCATCTTTTGAATGAAATCATGCCGGTGTTAACTGGTTACAGATCCTTGGAAGAATGTAGTGGATGCACAAATACCATAGTAGTAAGTTGAGGTCTAGGAGTAGTTAGTAAGATGTTCGAGGACGAACAAAGCTCTAAGTGTGGGGTAGTGATCTTAGGCATATTTATATGCCTAGAAATCTAATAATGCCCATATTTAAGCTAAGTTTGAATTCAATATATGTTTGTTTGTAGTCTTATCGAGTCATTTGGTTGTCTATGAGCTAACCAACATGATTAATTGTGTAGGTGAGCTTAATTGGAGAAACGAGCACGAAAATGGACAATGGGAAACACACAAGATTCAAGGTGAAAAGAAGCAAGGAAGAAAAAGGAAGAAAAGGATTCCAAGGCAAGGCAGTGTCCTCTCCGCGTCGCGGAGAAGGAGTTCAAATTAATTCGTGTGAAACAAAATTAGGCAGAACACTCCGTGGAGTGCCCACATCGCGGAGAGGGGTATTGTCTCAAGAATCGAATCAGATATGTTCCTCCGCGTCGCAGAGAAGGAGCCTCATTTTAATTTGCGAGAGTTGATTTGAGGCAGAGCAATCTGTGCCACTCCCGCGTCGCGGAGAAGAGAGCATGATCTCAGAACAAAGATCTGGGACTGCCTCAGCGTCGCGCCCCTGAGTCCCAATTTTGTCCGTTTCGACTTTTAGTATAAATAGGTCATTATTTTATTTTATTAAGATTTTTTTTCTGGTTTTTAAGAATGACGACTTGGGAGAACGTTTTCACCATTTTTAGGGTTCTTTCCTAAACTCTTTTCATTTCGATCTCTATGTGTTTATTGAACATTGCTTGATTGTATCTTGGATTATGAGTAGCTAAATACCCTACTTCTAGGGCTGTGGCTACAGGATGATTGTAATCTATTAATCTTTCATTGGGTTAATGTCAATTATCATATGAATTATGTTCTTGCTTTCCGTATTTCGTGATTGATCACAATTGAAATAAATATATTGTCCAAATTGAACTTGGGAGAGGAATAAGAGGAGAGAACGTGGGACATAAGGAGCATGATTAATTCTTAATAACTAGGGTTAATTTGTATCTAGGATAGAGATATACTAGAAACCATGTTTGGGTCACTGTACAGGTCGAAATCGTAATGCTCGGTACTTAATCCATCATATCCCCGCTCAACGATGTAGTTAGGGTGTTATTTATCGTAGGCGATTAGAGGTTGGGAGACCATGATCATACATTTAACCCTATAATTCATTGATTCGATAGTTAATAAATACCCATATAAATGATATTGATTGCATGAATCCTGATAGAAGTTGCAGCCCTGGACTTTACCAAATCACTGTTTTTAAACCCTTGAAATTGAATCGTGTTTGTTACATTTTGTTGAATTCTTAGTATTAGAGACTAAATCACTTTTGAAATCTTGGTAACACTTGTGATTAGCTGAAAGTTAGAGAAATTGAGTGATTCTAAGCATAAGTCCCTATGGGTACGATATCCGGCTCTTCATAAGAGCTACTTTAATATTTGAACGACCACGTGCACTTGCGTGTGCAGTTTGGGTGCAACAATTATCTAGACCTAGGATTTCTTGAATGTTAGGAATTATTGTAAATTAGTTATTAGAATATTACTAATCAGATTTTAATGTTGTTGTAACACTGTTGCTTAGTTCCTTGCATGAAATTCAGAACCCTAGATGTGTTGATTCGTTTAGTTCATGAATTACAGTTGCTAGGTCAGTTTATTCAGTTATACATGCTCCAGTTAAGAATGTTTCATTATCAGTATATTAATTTTGTATTTTCAGTTAGCATGTCAGTATTTTGATCTATCTAGTATTACAAAATTCAGTTATAATGTGTTATTTACCTAATCAGTTGGGCGTAGGCTTAATACCGAGTTGGACTAGGGTTAGTCACCCTCATAGTCCCAGAACTACACACCCCGTAGGTAAGTCCCCTTTGTGGGCATTATACTTAGTGATCACGCCAGTCATGCCTCTATACCTCTGGCAGGGTATATTGGGTCCTCTCGTTGGGGCGTATAAATCGGACTCCACATTTAGCTCATGTGGTTTTATGTCGGTTATTAGTAGCTCCCACAGTCAGATTCTAGTGCATTGACTAGGTTACGAGTAACGGTTCAGTATTCAGATTCAGCATGCTATAAACTTGGTCATTGTATTCAGTTAGTTCATGTTCAGTATTTTCAGTATAGTATCATGCTCAACTTATAGCATTGCTCAATTATATGCTTTGAGTTATGTATTTTATTCAGCTATATTTTATCCTCCATGCTCAGTACCTTTTAAGTACTGACGCATACTCTGCGCTACATCTTCTCGTGATGTAGGTTCAAGTCCTCAGCTTTCAGATCACGCATAGATCAGTTACCGATCTCCATTTCAGTAGCATCAGTGGTGAGTCGTCATTCTTCGAGGGAGATTTACATGGTTATCCTTTCTACTTTTACTCTTTAGTTTCAATTTTGCTAGATCTAGCTGGGGCATGTCCCATCATTTCTAGTCAGTTAGAGGCTTTATTTCAGACATAGTTAGATTCAGTTTTAGCTTTGGGGTTTGATATTTCAGTTGTCATTAAACTTATAGTTCTTTTATTCAGATATTAATGGGTAATCCCCATCATTTTAGTTTACATGATGTTTGAAGCTTCCGCACATTACTTTCTTAATTCAGTTATCTTTAAGTATGATTATGATATGGCAGCAAGGTTAACTTGGGGTCACTCGTGATCCTAGATCCCATGTCCGCGTCCTGGAGGTAGCTTCGGTGCGTGACAAACATTATGCAACTCCTTTATCACATTGTTGTCTAGCCACCGTCAAGAATCTGTTGTTCTGCTAATTATGTGTTTGTTCATGCTCTAAATGTGTTGTATAGCAATTCAACAACTTTTTTCTTATGGTACATGTTAAAGTATGGATGTACAATTAAAGTTTGCAGGTTCAGTCAAAGACAGTATAACAACATTTAGTATCATGATAAAAACTTACTCAAAAAAGAATTTTGCGCGCTCTCAAAGTGCCTGCACACCTGTTAGTATTCTCTTCGGTCCTACAAATTGAGCTTCCTAAAGGGGTGCTTTCTAGATTCAATTCATTTGATTCATGTCTGCTCTAATGTGACAGAACACTTCGATTTTGAGTTCAACCAACTGTTCCAAACAAGTTTACAATAACTATGATGAAGGAAAATAATTATAATGTTCTTCATGAATCTTCATGAATTTAATTATTTCATTTTATTATTATGGAGAGTAATAATATAGTGATCATTTTGATTTTATTATAATCGCATCAATAATATCGATTTGTAGCCATTTGTTTGGGTCCTTAATAATTCAACTTTTTTAATTTCTTGATAAGCGTTTCCTATTAAGATATGTGTGGAGGGGCGATAAAATTAGTCGATGGAAATATAACCCACTCAATTCGCTCAAGTTTGGATGAGTTAATGGACCATTCATTTGTTAACTTGATGGCTCATTATAACTCATCTAAAAATTGATTATACTGAGATGTAACATAAATTGACGCATGAAAAGATCTTATTTTGTTAGAATTGGGTTATGGGCTTGAGAAAATCACTATCACTCTTAGATCTTTAGTGTTGGGCTACACTTTTAGCTCTAGCAGTATTGGGCCCAAGTTCTTCAATCTAGTTAGAGTTGTCAAAAAGGGCCAACCCAAGCTTCGTGGGCCAAGGAATTTGATAGGCTAGGGCGGGCCGACCTTCATTTGGAAGGGCCTAAAAATGCTCAACTCAACCCAACCTTATAAGGGCCAAGGGCTGGGGCAGGTAGTCCTTTTTTTTCTTTTATAATATTTTTTCTTTTCAAACTTAAAATTCTATAACATCAAGAAATGAGAATATTTTTAAATCAAATATGACAAACAATGGTGTTGTTTCAATAACACTAGTAAAATATCTAGTGTGATAAACATGTATCTAAGATACTAAATACGTGAAATACATGTATTTGATGTGATGTATCCCATATACGCGAGCGAGATAAGAGAGTGACAAGTGAGATGGGAGGTAGGCGAGGGCGCGAAATTTGTCTATGTATTCTAGATACATGCAAATCCACTTGGATAGAGTGTATCTAGAACAAATTAACTTAATTTTGAGTTTATATATCACGAAATACATGTATCTGATGTACCAAAATCTAATAAGATTCGTAATATTACAACATAGTATGCATTTAAGTAATTAGCTTGTATACTAGTGAGATTGTTGCAAGATATCCTTAAATAAATAGTTTTGGCTCATGGGTGACCCTAGCCCGACCCCGATCAAGCCTCAAGGGCCAAGGGTTAAGATGGGTCAGGCTTATAAGCCCTAGTTTTAAATGGGCTTGAAAAATCCTATCTCAACCCTACCCCAATAACGGATTGGGTCGGACTAGCCCCATGGGCTAAGCCCATTTTGACGGCTCCAAATCCAGTTATGACAATTTTAGAGGGATCTTAATGACTTCAGCCAGACGTCTAAAAGGTTTTTCAACCTCTTAATCATAACTATTTGTAGCCATCATTGATATATATATATATATATTTAGTATAAGAAGTATATATATAAAAGAGGAATTTGCAAATAATCACTATAATAAACTTAATTAGGCTCCTTAACTATAGTATAGTTTGGTTTTTAAAAACATAAAAGATTTGGTTTGGTTTTAAATTTTTAAAACAGATAGTATTTAGTTTGATTATGGTTTTGTTCGAAAAACCGAAGAAATAAGATAAATATATTTTATTATTATACAAAAATAATATATTATTTTTATAAACAATTTTAAAGATCTTATTTATGTTTTGCTTCAAAATTTAATAATTTACATATGAATGCAAAAATGCCCAATGTGAGAACATTTATATTATTGGTTTCATGTATAAAAGTGTCTATTATAATTCTTTGTAGGACTGAAAATGTTACTATCTCTTTCTTTTAGACCAAAATAGGGAATTTTGAAGCTTTATTCATAGTAAATTCAGTGATTGAAAGTTCAGTAATGTCAGTTGTTCTAACTATATTTCTTTTTTAATAGATTGTTGTCACTTTTTTCTTGTTTTGAATAAATTGTTTCTTTTATTTTTGTATATGGTTAATAATTGAACCAAACCGAATCGAAATCGAGTACAACCAAACCGATAAATGTATAGTATATATAATTTGGTTTGGTTTTGATATTTTTAAAATCGATTAAATTGTTTTGATTCTAGTTTTGACTAATAACCGACCAGTGAACACCCAATCATGTTACCTAATAAGGACCTATGTACATTTTAAAATCAAACATGGTCATCTAATAAAAACAAATGAAACAATATTCCATAAAACACTTAATAATTTTTTTTTCCTTTTACATCCATTTGCTTATCCAATCAATGTAATTCATATAATCATATTCCATAAATCATTAAAAAATTAATATTTTTCATTTTATATCCATTTTCATACCAAATCAATAGTTCATATAATCATATTCCATAAATCATTGAAAAATTAATATTTTTTCTTTTACATTCATTTTCTTACAAAATCAATAGTTCATATAATCATATTCCATAGATCATTGGAAATTTAATATTTTCCATTTATATCTATTTTCTTACTAAATCAATAGTTCATACATAATCAAATTCCATAAATCATTGAAAAAAAATATTTTTTTCCTTTTACATCTATTTTCTTAGCAAATCAATAGTTCATAAAATCATATTCCATAAACCGTTGAAAAATTAATATTTTTCCTTTAACATCCATTTTCTTTCCAAATCAATAGTTTATAATCCATAAAACATTAAGAAGCTAATTTCTTTCCTTTTACTTCTATTTTCTTACCAAAAATCAATAGTTGATTTCATAAATAATAGATTCTATCAATCTACTTCCAATTTTATGCCACTATATATATTCTTGATATAACTAAGCGGAGTTATTATCAAATATTAAAAAATAAAATAAAATGGAGAGACAATTCTCAAAGATGCTTTTTGTTTTAGTTTTATTTCTTATTTCATCTGGTATGAATTCTTACTCTAATTCTTCTTCTTTTATTTTCTTATATATGATCGCTAGCTGAGTAAAGTCACACATTTTTTTCTTTATAATATTTCAGATTTAATGGTGCAAGCAAAAAACAAACCATGTAATCAGGCTTCAGATTGTGTCAACACTTGTGGTACAACGTTGTTGCCTGCTTGTCTTAACCATGTATGTGTATGTGTGCACGCGCAAAACAAATTTACAAGACTTATGATGAAGGAAAATAATTATAATGTTCTTCATGAATCTTCATGAATTTAATTATTTCATTGTATTATTATTGAGAGTAATAATATAGTGATCATTTTGATTTTATTATAATCTCATCAATAATATCGATTTGTAGAATTTTGTTTGGATCCTTAATAATGCAAGTGTTTTAATGTCTTGATAAGCATTTCTTATTAAGATACGCGTGGAGAGGCGATAAAATTAGTCGATGGAAATATAACCCACTCAAATCTCTCAAGTTTACCTGATTTAATGGACCATTCATTTGTTAACTCGATGGCTCAATATAACTCATCTAAATTGATTATACTGATATGTAACATAAATTGACGCATGATTTTTTTTTTTTTTTTTGTTAGAATTGGGTTATGGGCTTGAGAAAATCACTATCACTCTTGGATCTTTAGTTTTGGGCTACACTTTTAGCTTTAGCAGTATTGTGCCCAAGTTCTTCAATCTAGTTGTGGCAATTTTAGAGGGATCTTAACGATTTTAGCCAGATGTCTAAAAGTATTTTCACCCGCTTAATTATAACTATTTGTATCCATCATCGATGAATATTTAGTATAAAAAGTATATATATATAAAAGAGGAATTTACAAATAGTCACTATAATAAACTAAATAGGCTCCTTAGCTATAGTTTGTATATTTATGGGTGGTAGCTATAGCTCTTATGGACGACCTCGTTGGTATGTTTGTATAATTCACGTGTATTTATATAATTGAACTATTTTCCGTTCATGAAATAAGTGTTTGTATAGATGAGCTATTCCCGTTCGTGGTTGTATAAACAGAGTAGTAACAACTGTTATATAAATTCCAGAATCATACAAATATGATAAAACTTGAAATAATGAATTTATATAAACACAAACATCTGAACTTTAAACAGTTATACAAATTATATTTATACAAATTCCGAAAACTATACCTTTATACAACTCAAACTTGACCACGTAATTTTGCCTAGAAATTAGTGGCGAATGGTGATTAATTCAAACTGTAGTTATGTTAACTAATTAACTATTATTTGTTTGCTTTTCCGCGTAATTTCTCCTATATAAAATTGTATATATTATACAATGATTAAATTGACTTTAAAATTAGCATGTCTTTGTTAGAAAATGTAAATAATATTTTTTTTTTTAAAAAAAGTTTTCCTCGTAAATTAGAAATTAACTCAAAGATATATAATACTCTTTTAATTAATAATTTATTTTGAATTATTAATAAATTTTAAAAAAGACATATATACATCAACATTGTCAAATCATCTTTTTTTTGGTGAAAATAACATATCAAAAATTGTTGCATTTACGTGGTTAAATATCCTTTCCTTTTTTATCTATTTTTTTTTGCACTTTAATTTGTTCACATTTTGCCCACACAAGTCTCTTTTATGTTAATTTTGAACCCCACAAAATTAACCACTTCAATTAAACTTATCAAGAAAACAACATAACATAAGTAGTCCTCAATGTGTGGACAAAAGTAAAGTTGGTTTGTTTACTTTAATAATAAGTAATAAATAATCCTTATGTGTGCATTTATTATTGGATGGAACTCATAACATCATTTTCAGAAGGAATAATCCTTTAGGCCAGAAAATTTGGCCAGAATTGTAAAATAACATATTTAACACTATGTTATTTTACCTTTTTGAACATTTTTATCCTTTTAGATTTAATACATTTTAATTAAAAAATGGATAAAAGATCATGTATTTTAAAATCAAAGGATATTATACACTTTTTAATATTCTGGCCATTTAGCATTACCCTATTAAAAAAATTTGACCTTTCTTTATTTCTTATTTCTTTTGTTTCATATTAATTGTCATGTTTTAATAACAAAATATTCAGTAAAGTTCTACGTGTAAAGTCTAGCGATGATAAAGTGTGTTCATACCTCAACCTATAATGTTAAATAGGTTGTTTTTGATAGATTTTTGGTTCAAGTAAAGCATACTCCCTATGTCCCTAATTACTTGTCCACTTTTGAATTGGTACACCTATTAAGAAAATATTTATTGACATAGTGAGTTTACCGTTTTATCACTATTAATTATGAACTAGATGAATTAAAAACTGAAGATTTTCAAAAAGTTCTACCTTTTTCAAAGTAATTAATTGAGGGTATAATAGGTAAAAAAAAGTTTGTCCTTTCTTGATTTGTCAAAATGGACAAGTAATTAGGGACAACTAAAGAAGAAAAGTGGACAAGTAATTAGGGACAAAGGGAGTATTAAAAAGTAGAAAAATAAAATACAGTAAAAAGTATCAATAGCGGTAACGATCAATATGAAAATCGAAGGAAAGAAAACTAACATGTATAATCATAAAATCGAAGTCTAAGAAAATAGGAGACTAAAGAGATAATAGTACCACTGATAATGGAAAGACAACATGTGATTACCTACTAATCTTCTATTCTAATCCTCGCCCTTTATACCATAATATTAATTGTCATGCTTCGCTTCTCGAAAATAAATTTGATTAGTTTTAGATCCTAAATCTGAGCTTGATCAACTCAATATTTTACAATTAAAATTTAAATATTAGGAACTATACCAAAAATACTGTAATTTGTAACTTTCCTTATGTCAATTTGATGAAAATTTATATTTAAAAACATTGGTCAAAGTTTACTAGTTAATTCTCAAGATGCAAAATATGATAACTAATTTGAGACATATTGGAGGGAGTAAACTTTTTCCTTTTTTATCCTCAATTTTGAAGTATTTTCCTATACCTTTTGGTTTCTATCGCTTTTGCAGTTAATTTGGATTCTGACTTGTGCTAATTATGTCATTTTCGTTTTAACTAGGTTTAATTATCACGTATCTACTATGTTAATCTGGAATATAAAATTGTAACTTTAGTTACATTATTTGATTTGATATAATAGCGCATGTCATATGAAATAAAGTCTAAAGTACAAATTATTAATTCACGATCAGTATGAAATGCCATTTATAGAACTCTCCATCCTCTAATTTTGTCACGCTCCGAGCGTACACCCCGGACATGGATGACACTCGAGAACCATTGCTGGCCCCAAGCAAACCCTTGGCCTGGCTTAACTCTCAGTGGAAGACTTTACTCAAACATAACTGTACTTTAAAAGTAAATTGAAAGCTCAAAGATAACTGAGAATGTATTATAATTAAACATTCACTGGCCAAAGTGGCAACTCAAGTCTCAAGCATAACTGAAATGGAAAGACTCAAGAACTAACATCAACTAACTGTCTATGAAGCCTCTAACAACTAAGATGGACGTCGGGACAAGACCCACGACATTCTAATGAACTAAAATGATAAAGTACTAAAAAAGGGGATCCTTGA
Organism: Solanum acaule; assembly: GCA_036250505.1. NCBI lineage: Eukaryota > Viridiplantae > Streptophyta > Magnoliopsida > Solanales > Solanaceae > Solanum > Solanum acaule. Next base: position 116,175 of record JAJOOR010000411.1, read on the forward strand.
AAGCAAGGAGGCTCACCAACAACTCTGAAGCTCAACTGGATCAACGATGCGTTGGATGCTGATCCTGGTTACATGTATCTGCATCATAAAAGATACAGGCCAACTTGCATCAGTCCATTGAATGTACGAGCATGCGAGGGGAATACTAAAACAAGACATAAGCTTAAAAGGAACTAAAGGAACATACATGGTCTCAACTCAACTCATTTCAATATAAAGCAATAATGTAAATGCAGTATAAAGAAAAGTTTTTAAGACATGGATAACAACTCATGTATTTAGAAATACAATGGTAACTCAGTTTGTATACAAGGATACAATATAAACTATGTTTGTATGTGAAAATACAAGTAATCTATTTGTATATAAGAATACAAAATATAACCGTGGGAGTTTCTCTAACCGACAACCATCACTTTAGAGCTATGTGATGATACAACATTTTGCCTCACACTGCCAGGGTCATCTTATACCTTGCCAAGGGCATAGAACCTAACTACTAAGTGGATCCACTAGTCTATGCTAAAAAAACACTAAGGAATCATCTAAAAGTATGACCCTTTTTCAACCCATGATGGCTACATGGTTTATGCGGGCTGGGAGTTGTCTGAACTCTCCCCCATATCGGTGCTCAATACTACTCCCAAAAGATACTAACTCATATGTTTAAAAACATAACTTCTTTCCATGGTTTGAGATAATTACTCAAAAACTAGCCTAAATTCTCACTAGGAAATTAGTGTTTCCTCTCTTGCTTAATTGTGAAAGCATATACTCTTTACTGAAAACTAGCTCAAAGGCTCTTTTGGAAATCAGTGTTTCCTTTCTTGTTTAAATGTGAAAACATTTACTCTTTGGGAATACATAGTCCCCATATACTCTTTTGAATAATATGAACTTCATTTGTTACTCTTTACTCAACTCAAATCTCAAGTCTTAAAACAAGTTTAAAGCATTTGCAAAAGACTTCTTGAAAAGACTCTATGAACTTTCTAGACTTGGATATTAACTTTTCTTGAATTTGAATTATGGATTCAAGATTATGATTCATGTTTATGGATGATTTCTAGATGTTTAGAAGTCATTTAGAGTAGTTAGAATCAATAGGAAGTGTTCGTACACTTTAGATGGACTCAAATGGGCCAAACGACGAAAAGCGGGTTGGGGCGGATGACCCTGGAGCACTACTGGCGCGCCGCGCCAACCCCAAAGTTCAGAGAGCCATTTGTGGTGCACTGCTGGCGCGCCTCCCCAGCCTTCCTGGCGCTACGGGGGTGCGCCGTGCCAACTTTCCCCTAGTCAAACCTGACGAATTTTCCAACTCGTTTTCTGATCTTATATCGATTAAATTTGATTCTTTGTCTCAATTTCTCTTTAGATTCAGATACCCAAAACATATACACAATAATCTAACTTAAAACAACTTTAACAATCGATATCAAACTCTCAAGAACTCCTCAATCTCATCCCAAATTCAAGAACGAAAGCAATTCAAGAAGACAACTCAAGAACATCAAATTATCAATCTTTTAGGATGAAAACAAACTAAAATAATCACGTTTGGAACGTAGGTGAACAAACCCAATGCTATGTGAACTCACATACCTCGTAGGATCGAATCCTTGGCGAAATCCGCAATCAATTCCTCAAGAAATCGATGAATCTAGACCTTTTCTTCTCCTTTCTCCTCTTGAGTTCTTTTCTCTAAAACCCTAGCATGATTTTGCAATTGTGTAAACTGAACCGATTCATTTTAGACCCTAATTAATTCACTAAAAACGAATTAAACCAATTGGGTATGGAAAAGACCAAAAGACCCTTTTAAAATCCGGTTTTGACATTCCTTATCTAGACAACCCAACTTTAGATGGGCATATCTCCCTAATAACAACTCGAAATTGAGCAAACTCGGTGGCGTTGGAAAGATAATTCAAAGATATTTCCTACGGTATCTGGTAGCCCACCTAAATCCTCATGTACTAGGAGTTATGGTTGTTTGAAGTTGACCCCAAAACTTAAACTTAGTTTAACTTTGTCAAACTTTCCAAATTTGATTATTTCCAAAAACGGTTTCTTTCTAATTCTAGTTCTTTCTAGTTTTTTTCAAATAGCGAGGTGTTACAATAACTCCCCCTTGAGAACATTCGTCCTCGAATGAGATTACTATTAGTAGGTTAGGGTGTAACGTCTAACACCTAACTCCAACACCCAACAAGCAAAAATGTAAATACAACATGTCAACTTAAAATAAATGCCAAGAAAAGGATTAGTACCATAATTTGGAACTTTTCCGAATTCGAAGAGATGTGGGTATCTCTTCTTCATATCCTCCTCAGCTTCCCAAGTAGCTTCCTCAACAAATTGATTCCTCCACAGAACTTTGACTGATTCTACTTCTTTAGTCCTCAACTTGCGAACTTGGCGATCTAGAAGCTGAACAAGAATCTCCTCATATGATAAGTTATCCTTGATACCAATATCTTTAGTAGGTATGATAAGTGAAGGATCACCCATGCACTTTTTCAACATGGAAACGTGAAATACCAGATGAATCGCTGCTAAATCTTGGGGTAGCTCCAACTCATAGGCTACATTGCCAATCCTCTTGGATAATCTATAGAGACCAATATATCGGGGACTAAGATTCCCCTTCTTACCAAATATCATAACACCCTTCATGGGTGAAACTTTCAAGTAAACCCAATCATCTACTTCAAACTCTAAGTCTCTTCTCCTAATATCGGTATAGGATTTCTGATGACTTTGCACTGTTTTCAACCTCTCTTGAATAACTTTCACTTTCTCCATAGCTTGATGAACTAAGTCTGGTTCTATCAACCCAACTTTACCAACTTCAAACCATCCAATATGAGATCTGCATCTTCTCCCATAAAGAGCTTCATAAGGAGCAATTTAGATGCTAGAATGGTAACTATTGTTGTAGGAAAACTCAATGAAAAGTAGGTGATCATCCCAATTACCTTTGAAATCAATCACACGGGCCCTCAACATATCTGCTAAAGTTTGAATAGTGCCTTCTGCTTGACCATTTGTCTGAGGATGAAAAATAGTACTTAAGTTCACATTTGATCCCAAGCCTTTCCTGAATGACTTCAAAAACAATGCAGTAAATTATGCTCCTCTATCTGAAATAATCGATACCAGAACCCCATGAAGTCTGACTACCTCTTGAATATACAACTTAGCATAATCTTACGCTGAATGGGTAGTCTTTACCGGTAAAAAGTAGGTTGATTTAGTCATTCTATCAATAATCACCCAAATAGAATCATGTTGCCTGCGAGACCTTGGTAAACCTGTGATGAAATCCATATTGATCATCTCCCACTTCCATTCCGGAAGTTCTATATTTTGAGCCATACCACCAGGCCTTTGGTGCTCTACTTTAACTTGTTGACAATTCGGGTATTTAGCAACGAACTCAGCAATACCCTTCTTCATACTATTCCACCAATATAATTCTCTCAAGTCATGATACATCTTTGTGGAACCCAGATGGATAGAATATTCGGAGCTATGAGCTTCCTCCATGATCCTCTCTTGGAGTTCATCCACCCTTGGTGGATCATCAGCCTTGCTATGTCCATATCTCCTATCAGCATAGCTGCCCTGCCTTCCTTACTTGACATACGAGACAACCCAGCAACAAACAAACTCATCCTGTTTCTCATGTCAGTAACCATCTCCGAAGCATTGAGGGAAAGTTGGGTTAACTTCAGACTGTACTCATGAACACTTAAAGAATCCTGCTTAAGAGTGAGGAACTCTCACACCTTTCTCTTTTAGTTCTCAGGGAAAGAAATGCCTCAAGAAGACCTCTTCAAACAAAGCCCAAGTCACAAGTGGTACACCCTCAACTCAATTCTTCTTCCATTGATCAAACCAGATTCTAGCGACACTCTACATTTGGTATGCAACTAGTTCCACCCTCTTAGCATCAACAACATGCATAATCTCAAAAACCTTCAGAAGCTTCTCAACAAAGGCTTTTGGGTCCTCAGTTACACTTGAGCCTGTGAAGCTTGGAGGATTCATCCTTAAGAACTCACGGACTCTAGAAGTATCAACCACTTCTTAATGATTCTCTCTCTATTGCCCAGCTTGGTTGCTCACAACTTGGCTCAACATCCGGTTGTCCTCACGAAACTCAGCATTGGTGACTTCTCCTTGGGGTTGCACTTATGGTGCATTAGGTACCCCTTGTTCCTATGGTTCAACATTCCTTCTAGCCAGACGACCTCTGACAGATCTTCATGGAGGCGTGATCTGAAAGACACGCGCAAGCACGAGTTATAGAGATACGCTCTATCGAACGAAATGAGTATGAAAGAAGTGATATAGTTCCTAAAATATTGTAGCCTCCTAATTATAGATATGACGCGTTTCACATCGATAGCTAGGAATCTACATACATAACTTCATATAATCCTTAGGACTCTTGAACTCTGGGCTCTGATACCAAGTTTGTCACGCCCCGAGCCTACACCCCAGATGGGGCTGGTACTCGAGAACGATTGTTGGCCCCAAGCGAACCCTTGGCCTGGCTTAACTCTTAGCAAAAAGACTTTACTCAAACATAATTGTACTTTAAAAGTAAACTGAAAACTCAAAGATAACTGAGAATGTATTATAATTAAACATTAACTGCCAAATTGGCAAGTCAAGTCTCAAGCATAACTGAAATGGAAAGACTCAAGAACTAACATCAACTAACTGTCTATGAAGCCTCTAACAACTGAGATGGACATCGGGATAAGACCCACGGTATCCTAATGAACTAAAATGATAAAGTAATGAAAAAGAGGATCCTCCAGAAGCAATGAGGCTCACCAACAACTCTGAAGTACAACTTGATCAACGATGCGCTGAATACTGATCCTAGTTACCTGTATCTGCATCATAAAAGATGCAGGCCAACTCGCATCAGTACATTGAATGTATGAGAATGCGAGGGGAATACTAAAATAAGACATAAGCTTGAAAGGAACTAAAGGAACATACCTGGTCTCAACTCAACTCATTTCAATATAAAGCAATAATGTAAATGAAGAATAAACAAAAAACTTTTAAGACATGGATAACAACTTTGTGTATTTGGAAATACAATGGTAACTCAGTTTGTATGCAAAGATACAATATAAACTTTGTTTGTATGTGAAAATACAAGTAATTTCTCTGTATATAAGAATACAAAATATAACTGTGGGAGTTTCTCTAACCGACAACCATCACTTTAGAGCTATGTGATGATACAACGTTTTGCCTCACGCTGTCAGGGCCGCCGTCCTATACCTTGCCAAGGGCCTAGAACCTAACTACTAAGTGGATCCACTAGTCTATGCTAAAAAAACACTAATGAATCATCTAAAAAGTATGACCCTTTCTCAACCCATGATGGCTTCATGGTTTATGGGGGCTAGGAGTTGTCTGAACTCTCCCATATATCGGTGCTCAATACTACTCCCAAAAGATTCTAGCTCATATGTTAAAAAAACATAACTCCTTTCTGTGGTTTGAGATAATTACTCAAAAAATAGCCTAAAGGCTCACTAGGAAATTAGTGTTTCCTCTCTTGCTTAATTGTGAAAGCATATACTCTTTACTGAAAACTAGCTCAAATGCTCTTTTGGAAATTGGTGTTTCCTTTCTTGTTTAAATGTGAAAACATTTACTCTTTGGGAATACATAGTCCCCATATACTTTTTTTTAAAGAAAATGAACTTCATTTGTTACTCTTTACTCAACTCAAATCTCAAGTCTTAAAACAAGTTGAAAGCATTTGCGAAAGACTTGTTGAAAAGACTCTATGAACTTTCTAGACTTGACTGTTAACTTTCCTTGAATTTGAAATTATGTATTCAAGGCTATGATTCATATTTATGGATGATTTCTAGATGTTTAGAAGTCATTTATAGTAGTTAGAATCGATAGGAAGTGTTAGTACATTTTAAAAGGCATCAAACGGGCCAAACGACGAAAAATGGGTTGGGGCGGACGACCCTAGCACATTACTGGCGCACCACCCCAGCCCCAAAGTTTAGAGAGCCATTTCTGGTGCAGTGCTGGCGCACCGCCCCAGCCTTCCTAGCGCTACGGGGGGCGCATCGCGCCAGCTTTCCCCTAGTCAAACATGATAAATTTTCCAACTCATTTTCTGATCTTAAATCGATTAAATTCGATTATTTTTATCAATTTCTCTTTAGATTCAGATACCCAAAACATATACACAAGAATCTAACTCAAAGCAATTCTAACAATCGACATTTAACCTTCAAAAACTTCTCAATCTCATCCTAAATTCAAGAACGAAAGCAATTCAAGAACACAACTCAAGAACATCAAATTCTCAATCTTTTAGAACGAAAATCATATTGAAATAAACATGTTTGGTGCGTGGGTGAACGAACCCAATGTTATGTGAACCCACTGTAACGATTTGTTCCCGTCGTTATAGAAAAGCCAACAGGGAAAAATTTTGGACCGGAAAAGTTTTTGGTAGTAACTTGAAATTTGCTAGCCTAGTCCAGATTTGGACAAAATCGAAGTCAGTGAGGTCTAGGAATCTGGTAACAAATAAGAGGTTTAATATGTAATGTGATTACATGAGTGGATAACTAAGACGTTAAGGAACTCGTACGACTTTACAGAATCTAACTCGGGTGAGTAGAACTCCCAAAATTGATCTTAGCATGAACGGGTATTTTCTAAGTGTCATGGGATGAAGGTGTGCTGTGAAATGGGGGTTTGGAATTCCTAATTTAGCTCTCTGCTTCTGTGCAAGCCACTAGGGTTGGATTATTCCCGCCAGGTCGAGGCCGATGTAGCGGGATGAGGTCCGCTGTGGCGGGACAGTCGTGACTTAAGTTGGAAATAAACCCCTAAAAATGTCTTATTCTGCACCTTTCTACTTTGAGAGCTAAGGAATTACCCCAGGTAAGTTCTTGACCATTTTTCACCATTCTTAAGGCTAAAGGTAAGGTTTTAACTCCCCGAATTCATATTTTGATCCGTAGAATGTAAACTAGTGGGTAATTATCGATGGGGGAGGGTTTTGATCTGAAAATTATGGTGGAAAAAGCCCTAATCTGGGTATGGGGATCAAGGGTTTGACCTCAGATTGATATTATTGTTTATAATTCGAGTAATTAGGTATTGTTTATTGATCCTCTCATTATTATGATTTTTTGTAGACCAAGAACAAGCGGAAAGAATTCGGAAAGGGAATAATCAAGTTTCTTAGGGGATTCAAGCTTTGTTCGAGGTAGGTGATGGTTGTGATTTCATGTTGTGTGATATATGTTTGTACTTGCTTCATTATAATGCAATGTATGTATGCGAATGTTGCATTATTGATCACACTAATCGTGAATGAGGATAATTGAATAATTGAATGACATGAATCATGACTTGATTGTATGATTATAAGAATGTACTTGTGATTGTGATTGTGGCTTGTTGAATGGATCGGGTGTTACGTTCCGACACACTAACTGGATCGGTTGCCACGTATCGTCATAAATATTAGAACGGGTGTCACGATCCGACACACTAACTTGTATCAGGTACCACGTACCGGTACACTAACAGTTTAGGCATGGGTTCCGTGAGAGGACCATTGACATGGGTTTTATGAGAGGACCATTGAATTGTGTTGTATATCTACTTGTGATGATTACGTTCATATCTAATGGTGATTGAGGTTGAAAGACTGTTTGTTGTTCTAAAATGATAACCAATGTGTATTATTGAGAATGTGGAATGCTATATTGATCCTAAAAAGATGACTAATATTGTATATGTTTGGTATATGCCTGTTTTATAATGTTGTGGTTACTTGCATGTGTTTCACTTATTGGGATAGCCACATGATCCTACCAGTACACTGTGATTGTGTACTGATATTGCACTTGCTTGTTCTTTGTTGAGTACAGGGCATCTTCATGTAGCTATTGATAGACCTCAGCTAGGTGATTATTGAGCGTGATCATATTCAAGGGCTAGCCAGTTCTTTCAGACTGCCATGGATCTTTCTTGTTTAAGTCCACTCTTTTCAGACTCAGACTATTTGTTTAAGGTGTTTGTTTAGTCTTGGGGTTGTACCCCTTGTTCTTAGACTTGTCGTTAGTAGAGTTTTGGTACAATGACTTTCAGGTTCTAGGGGTTGTTCTTTCGCATTAGTTTGGATAGTTTATTTAAACCTTTGGAGTTTATGGGAACTCTATATAATTACTACATTTAAACCTGCTTTCGTATCTTTAAATGTGTATGTATTTTTGGTTCAGGCTGCTTAGTTGGGTGTAGTAATGGTTCTCCCACCGGAGGGTTAGTGTGGATGCCAATCACAACGGTCTGGGTCGTGACAAAGTTGGTATCAGAGCTTTAGGTTCGTTGATCTCATTGTACCAAAATGAGTCTAGTAGAGTCTTGCGGAACGGTACAAAGACGTCCATACTTATCTTCGAGAGGCTATATGACTTTAGGAAAAACTCACTTCTTTCTACTCCTTCGTGCTATGACTTGAATCCAATTGGTATCTGGGTGATAAAAAATGGTATATTTTCTTCTTCACTCTATGGTCCGAACTAGAGCAACAAAAGTGGTAACACCATCACTAACAAGAGAGTATGTGTATAGACTACCGATAGTTGAATAGGGTCACCATTCGGAACAAGTATCCACTGTCTCGGATATATGATCTTTTGACCAATTGCAGGGTGCATAAGCTTTCTCTAAGATTGATATAAAGTCTGGCTATTATCAGTTAAAGATTAGGCCTGAGGGTATACCAAAAACGACATTTAGGACCCGCTATAGACACTATGAGTTTCTAGTTATGTCGTTTGGGTTGACAAATATGCCTGCAACTTTCGTGAGTTTGATGAATGGTGTGTTCAAACCATTTCTTGATTCGTTTGTTATAGTATTTATTGATAACATTTTGGTTTATTCAAGTGAGGAAGAGCATGCCGACCATCCTCGTATTATTTTGGTTGTTCTTGGGAAGTAAAAATTATATGCGAAAATTTCTAAGTGTGAATTTTGGTTGACTTCGGTTGCATTTTTTGGGCATGTAGTTTCAAGGTAATGGGTAATGGTAGATCCCAAAAGATTGAAGCAGTCAGGAATTGGGTCCGGCCTAGTTCTGTTACTGAAATTCAGAGTTTCAGCGGGCAGCAAGCCATCTTTTGATTGTATTTGCTATAGCTGTGGAGAACCTGGGCATATGAGGAGAGATTGTCCCCACCCACGCATGATGGATTTCTTGCAGCAGCAAATTAGAGCAGTGGTACCCGCGGGAAATGGTAATAATGGTCAAGGGCGTCCACAAGATGGGCGAGGAGGAAATCAGCGAGGCCGTGGAGGTAGGGGAAATGGTAACGCAAGCAGGGGTACAGTGCAACCAAGCAGGAAAGTCCCTCGTCGTGATGATAGAGCTCAGTGTTATGCCTTTTCGGGCAAGACCGAGGCGGAGGCATCTGACGCAGTAATCACAAGTACTATTATTGTTTATGACCAGATGGCTAATGTGTTGTGTTATCCGAGTTCTACTTATTCTTATGTGTTCGTGCGATTTGCGTCAGAATTTGATATGATTTGTGATATACTTGATGCCCCCATCCATGTTTCTACCCTAGTTGAAGAGTCAGTCATAGTCACCCATGTATATCGTGTTGTCCTGTTGTGTTTATGGATTTTCAGATTTGGGTTGATTTGGTTATGCTGGATATGACTGACTTGATATAATCTTAGGCATGACTTGGTTGTCCCCCTATTATGTTGTGCTTAATGGTAATGCTAAGTCGGTAACTCTAGAGATCCCGGGTAGGGAAAGGTTAGAGTGGGAACGGGGTACAAGCCTAAGTCAGCTAAGGTCATATCTTTCGTGAAGGGTAGGAAACTGGTGGGGCAGGATTGTTTGGCGTAATTGGATCATATTCGGGATGTTGAGGTTGAGTCTCCCTCTATAAAGTCTATTTCCTGTAGCGTTTGAGTTTAAGGAAGTGTTTCCTACCGATTTGCCTGGTATGCCTCCGAATAGAAATATATATTTATGCATTGACTTAGAACATGATACTCGCCACATTTCCATCCATCTTTATCGCATGGCTCCGGTAGAATTGAGAGAGCTTAAAGCTCAAATCCAAGGGCTTATTGATAAAGGTTTCATTCGTCCTAGTGCTTCCCCATGGGGTGCTCCTGCCTTGTTTGTTAAGAAGAAGGATGGTAGTATGAGGACTGGTGATTTTATCTTAAGCCATAAAGGGGTGGATTCATATCGGAATGATAAGCTTATGGATAAAGAAAGTCCCATTGAGTATACTTGGGGGAAGGAAATTGAAGATTTTAGTAAGAAAGTGTGCATAAAATTGGGTTAGTCCTTTGAATTTGATGGGTATACCTGAGTTTGAGTTGTCGTATTGATGAAAAGGGTGACTTCGTAGTGATAGTCAGGGATGACTGAGCATGATGGTAATAAGAGTTTGTGATGGAATGCAACTATATAATAAGATTATTGGTTAAGCGAATTTTTTATAGTAATTACGACTTGCGAGTATCTAGGGTTGTGGTTTTCTAATATTTGGTGAGTAACATGGTTGTATGGAGTTTTCAGAGATAGTGGGACACCCCTCGAATAGAATTTAAAGAGCTAGAGTCATAATGAAGAAAAAATAGTGGGATGTAGTACAACCTTTAGAGAGAGGCGAGAGCAAGAATATTTTATTTGATTGCGAAGGCTAAAGAGGTATCTTCAGAGGGGTAGGTAATTGGGTTCAGAGGCACGCGATTTATTTCGTGTTGATATGGCTATGGTAATAGTGTCACGGGTCCATCAGATTAGTTGACAACTATTAGAAAAGACTTGAGAAAGGAGTGTACAAACATTAGCTCGAAAGTGATGATAAGTGATATGTTTTGTTTTTGAGTTTAGTAAGGATACGATTGAATTTTAGCGAAGGATATTGTAAGATCGATAGAGACGCGATCAATGATAAGCGAAGATCCATGAATTCATAAAAATCTTCAAGGTACAAGCTAATGTTGATAGATAAGGGGATTGTGTTATACAGTTGAGTTTACAATTCATATTTTTCATTATAAGTTTATATTCGTGGTGATATATTTTGTCGAGGTATGAATTGGCAAGGTGAGAAATGATCAATTGTATCCGGTATTTGAGCATTTAAAAGGACTTACACCTGGGTTGAGTCGTAAAGTTTATTACTATTGATTGTTAAGTACCTAAGAAAGGTTTTCACTTAAAAGTGTGGGTTTATAGTAAGGTAAATGGTTGGAGTGTTCATAATGGTTGTTAGTATTGAGAGTTTTGACTTCAGTGGAATGAGGTGAATAGTATGTGGAGTGGACTGGTATTGACTCTTCAGAGGAAAACCTTTAGTGTTATTCTGTAAAATTCTTATGTGGCCATCTATTTCATTTTGTACACTGTGGTGAGTATGTTTCACTAGCTATGATCACGTGTGCTTTCACTTTTGTGGGTGGATCCCTAGTGGTGGATCAGGGGTACTAATCCTGTGATGTTCTCTTGATTGAGTGGGATGATTTGGGAAGATGTGGTTATTTCAGATGACTTATGTGGTGTTGTCTTGGAGTTGTTAAAGTATTTCAGTGGTTTTACATGTACCACCTTACTTATGAGAGTTTATAGAAGAGCTACCATGAGGATCTATGTTTGTCCGACAATCTTAATATTCATCTAGTCGTCAAGGTCATGTATTGATTATGTGTGGTTGAATGTAGGGATCATTGAGTCCAATCTACTGTTCTTAAGGTAATCTACAATCATAATTGCTAAATCTAGCATTCGATAGTGTGGTTAGAGGGTTTGTATGCTTGGACATATCCCTCGATGAGTATCTGATGTCTAAAGATCAAATTTTTATAACTTAAGCTTATGGAATTTATGTTGTGGGATGGATATGTTGTTAAGAACTATGATTGTTTGGGTATTATGAGTGTGTGTTTGTTGGTTCAGGTTCACTTCTATTTGTAGCGAGTATTGACTTGGAATTTTATCATGCTTAAGTGCTAAAGGATTCGTCCGGATGATTGTGTTAAGGTCCTTGATAGCATGTTGTAGACGTGTGTACGATCAACTTTGGTGGTTGTTGGGAATCATTTTTGTTGTTAGATAAGTTTACATACAACAATATTTATCACTCGAGTATTGAGATGACTTCATTGAGGCATTGTAACAGAGGATGTGTAGATCACCCATAGGATGGTTTGAGACTGGAGATGTAAAAAATTGGGGGTTGTTTTGGTGAAGGATGCCCAGGATAAGGTGAGAAGTATCCAAGTTAAGCTTCTAGCAGCACAAAGTCGACAGAAAAGTATGTGGGACAAGTATCCCCAGTTATTCGACGATTCAGCTACTACTATATTCTTGCTTTAGCCCTTTTCTCCTAGTTTGTCACTCGGGGATGAGTGATGGGTAAATTGGTATCTATTATAACGAACTGTTCCCGTCGTTATAGAAAAGCCAACGGGGAAAATTTTTGAGCCGAAAAGCTTTTTGGTAGTAACTTGAAATTTTTAGCCTAGTCCAGATTTGGACGAAATCGAAGTCAGTGAAGTCTAGGGAAATCTGGTAACAAATGTGAGAGGTTTAATATGTAATTCGATTACATGAGTGGATAACTAAGACGTTAAGGAACTCGTACGACTTTACTGAATTGAATTCGGGTGAGTAGAACTCTCGAAATTGATTTTAGCGTGAATAAGTATTTTCTGAGTGTCATGGGATGAAGGTGTGTTGTGAAATGAGGGTTTGGAATTCTTAATTTAGCTCTCTTTTTCCGTGCAAGCCGCTAGGGCGGGATTATTCCCGCCAGGACGGGGTCACTGTAGCGGGATGAGGTCTACTGTGGTGGGACAGTCGCGATTTAAGTTGAAAATAAACCTCTAAAAACGTTTTATTCTGCACTTTTCGACTTTGAGAGCTAAGGAATTACCCCAGGTGAGTTCTTGACCATTTTTCACCATTCTTAAGGCTAAAGGTAAGGTTTTAACTCTCCGAATCCATTTTTCAATCTGTAGAATGTAAACTAGTGGGTAATTATCGATGGGGGAGGGTTTTGATCTGGAAATTATGGTGGAAAAGGCCCTAATCTGGGTATGGGGATCAAGGGTTTGACCTAGGATTGATATTATTGTTTATAATCCGGGTAATTAGGTGTTGTTTATTGATCCTCGCACTATTATAATTGTTTGTAGACCAAGAACAAGCAGAAAGAATATGAAAAGGGAAGAATAAAGTTTCTTAGGGGATTCAAGCTTTGTTCGAGGTTGGTGATGGTTGTGATTTCATGTTGTGTGATATATGTTTGTACTTGCTTCATTATAATGTATGCATGTATGTGAATGTTGCATTTTTTATCACACTAATCGTGAATGAGGATAATTGAATGACATGAATCATGACTTGATTGTATGATTATAAGAATGTACTTGTGATTATGGCTTGTTGAATGGATCGGGTGTTACGTTCCGACTTACTAATTGGGATCGGTTACCACATACTGACATAAACATCAGAACGGGTGTAACGATCTGACACATTAACTTGGATCGGGTACCACGTACTGGTACACTAACAGTTTGGGCATGGGTTCCATGAGAGGACCATTGAATTGGGTTCCGTGAGAGGACCATTGAATTGTGTTGTGTATCTACTTGTGATGATTAAGTTCATATCTAATGGTGATTGAGGTTGAAAGATTGTTTGTTGTTCTAAAATGATAACCAATGTGTATTATTGAGAGCGTGAAATGCTACATTGATCCTGAAAAGATGACTAATAGTGTATATGTTTGGTATATGTCTGTTTTACAATGTTGTGGTTACTTGCATGTATTTCACTTATTGGGATAGACACGTGATCGTACAGTACACTATGGTTATGTACTGATACTGCATTTGCTTGTTCTTTGTTGAGTACAGGGCATCTTCAGGCGGCTATTGATAGACCTCAGCTAGGTGACTATTGAGCGTGACCGGATTCAAGGGTGAGCCAGTTCTTTTAGGCTGCCATGGATCTTTCTTGTTTAAGTCCACTCTTTTCGGACTCAAACTATTTGTTTAAGGTGTTTGTTTAGTCTCGGGGTTGTACCCTTTGTTCTTAGACTTGTCGTTAGTAGAGTTTTAGTATAATGACTTTCAGGTTCTAGGGGTTGTTCGTCCACATTAGTTTGGCTAGTTTATTTAAACCTTTAAAATTTATGGGAACTCTATATAATTTCTACATTTAAATTAACCTCCTTCCGTATCTTTAAATGTGTAGTATTTTGGTTAAGGCTGCTTAGTTGGATTGTAGTAATGGTTCTCCCACCGGAGGGTTAGTGTGGGTGCCAATCACGACGGTTTGTGTCGTGACACTCACATACCTCGTAGGATCGAATCCTTGGTGAAATCCCCAATCAATTCCTCAAGAAATCGACGAATCTAGACCTTTTCTTCTCCTTTCTCCTCTTGAGTTCTTTTCTCTAAAACCCTAATGGGATTTTGCAATTGTGTAAGCTGAACCAATTCGGTTTAGACCCTAATTAATTCACTAAAAACGAATTAAACCAATTGGGTATGGAAAAGTCCAAAATACCCTTTTAAAATCCGGTTTTGACTTTCCTTATCAAGACAACCCAACTTTAGATGTTCATATCTCCCTCATACGAACTCGAAATTAAGCAAACTAGGTGGCGCTGGAAAGATAATTCAAAAATATTTCCTACGGTATCTTGTATCCCACCTAACTTTTCATGTGCTAGGAGTTATGGTCGTTTGAAGTTGACCCCAAGACTCAAACTTAGCTTAACGTTGTCAAACTTTCCAAATTTGATTATTTCCAAAAACGGTTTCTTTCTAATTCTATTTCTTTCTAGTTGTTTCAAATAGCGAGGTGTTACAATTTTCCTATCAATATCATAATCTATTAATCTTGCAGCCCACTATGGAAAAGTACTATTGAATTGTCTTAAATTGAATATTGACTTTTTAAATATTAATTGTTGATTTTTCTAAGGAGGTTCCCTCTGAAATTCTCTTACTTGTTGAGTTGTTGTAAGGTTGACATATATATGACATACATATTGGCATATGTTACATATATTTATTTATTGATTTTTCATTCCATGTTCAGTAGTATCTTTCATGTTTAAGCTAATATATATTAACATCGTGTAAGTAGATAGATTTAGAGCATAGTGTATGAATTTATGAAAATTCAGTAACTTTTATGCAGATTCAGTATTTCCATTAAGAAATTCGTTTACTCAAAATCAATTATTATTGTATATAAACTTGAATTTGTTATAAGAATTTATAAACTTCAAATCCTGATTTCGTTTTTACGCGTAAGGCAACTTTGCTTTTATTTCTGAGGCTCATATCCGAGATAATGATTAAAAATGAAAAGATCTTATTTATTCCACCACAACCTTTAATGATACGTCATCTTTTTCTTTTTGGATCTGTACCAAAATGTTTACATACCACCAATACATTTTAAGAAGTAATGAAAGTGATATTTTCCTTTCCCTATTAGACAACACAAGTGAAAATTAAAGTTCCCATTTTAAGAAGGCAACAATGAAAAGGAGATGATCATATTTACCCTCAGCCCCGTTACAAACCTTGAAAGACCTTTGTGATGTTGAGTGAGCTGAAAGTGATGTTGGTTGGAAAATACTGGCAGGCCTATGGATAGTAGTCTACGTAGCTTAATGCAAACATGAAGTCACTGATGGGAAGTGCATTTCATTATATGCAGGATGTTGGCAATTCCTGATGATTTTGATGATGATGCCATGGGTGCTGAAGATGATCGTGAGACACGAAGTTTAAACAAGCTTTCTAGGCTTCTAACTCCTCAAGTAACAAGACCCAAGATGTGGATCACGAAGTTTAATTATGTCTTCATTTTGTTGGTTTTCTTGTAAATAAATGTCTTTTATTTGAGTGTATGCAACTGCATTGAGATTGATTCTCTGAACTTGTGGAATTTGACAGTCTTTTTAACTTATGGCTCTGTGGATGGCTCTCTTCCGTTATAGAGTTGACAAACTATGTGTCTACTCTCTCTCAAGGGAAACATGAAAAGGCTTAGAAGCGTAGAGAAGGACAAGTTCAAAAAATTAAGAAACCAAGTGGTCCTTATGGTGGAGAAACTACAACAATTAATGTTGGTATTAGTCGAAGTATCCGATTTAAGGGATAAAAGTCACGTGATATGTGGTTTAGGCACACGTCTCAAAGTTCAAGTGCTTCAATAGACAAAAACTTAGTATTTAAGTGGAGAATGATAAAGTTGTGTACTGTTATTCACCGAGTTCCAAACCTAGCATCACACTGGCCCTCAGAAATTTCTCAGTTATGAGTAAAAGGTGTAAAAGTTGATATTCTCTTTTTTTTTCTTTCAAAAAGTCTTCTTTTTCTTCCTTCCAATTTTGTCACTCTTGGAAGAGGGGAGTGGAAAGTCTATGTTGTATTGGTCTCAACTTTCATAGTTTTGTAATGGCTAGCTTATAATTTTCTTGTTTTCACGTTCTATTTAGATTCTATAAAGCAATGCCTGCAGTTAAATTGATTTTGAATGGGGTTGGTCTAAGTTGGTTTGAATATTACGGTTATAAAAAAAAAAGAGCAAGAGTTGGGAAGGACTAACTATTTTTTTGAGTTTCTTGTCTAAACTATCATGAGTAATCTATTAAAACACTTCTTGAAGTTGACTAGATCAAGTATTTGATTACAATCGTCAATAAGTGTATGACAACTTAATTTATTCATAAAATTTCGTCCATATGGTACTTGACTCATTATTTTCGAAGTGAAGTGAGTTATAATTAATAATTAGTGACAATTCAGATTAAGAGCATGTTTGACATTGTTGTTGGGAGCCCAAAAACACTTATTTTGAGAAACAAATTCTTCTTTTTTAATTTATTTTTAGGTGTTTGGAAAACCTGTAAAAGTGTTTTTAAATAGAAGTAGAAACAGTTTTTCTGCTATTGGGAAGAAGCTGAAAATTTCTACTTCTTAAAAAAAGCAGAAACAAATTTTATTTTATTTTCAAGACTAAATATATGTAATTTATTATTTTACAAAATTAGAAAACAAGAAAATGAAACAACAATAATTTTGTAAAATTAGAAAAAAAGAAAAAACATAACAATTAAAGATTTCTACCCTTCAAAAAATGTATAATATTGATTGAAAAATTGAATATGAACATTTTGTTTTAATATAAATAAAAATTTAATTTTTTGTAATATATGTTTAAACTAGTTTCTCTCTATAAAATAATCTTAATATTAAAAATACATTAATACTTGCCCTTAATCGTAATTTGACTCTCAAAAGTACTTTTAAAAAAAGATTAGTCAAACACAATTTACTTATAAAAAACACTTTTCAAATGAATTAGCCAAACACAAATTACTTTTTTTCAAAAGCACTTTTCTGAAAAGCTATTTTAAAAAAGTGCTTCTGAAAATAAACAGTTTTTAGCAGCAATGCCAAACAAGCTCTAAAACCACAAATATCAAATAGTTTAGATAGGTAATTTGCAAAAAAAAAGTAATACCTTTAGATATGTTTTTGACCATAATCTTTTAATTATTCAATTAATTATTTTAATTATTTGTATGGAGTGCCATTTAGCGTTATGTATATTTTGATAAATAGTTGATGATAGTCGAGGTAGAAAATAAAAAGGGAAAACTACATAACAAATGGCCATAACATCCAAAATAATTACATGTTCATATCCAAACCCAAAGTAATTCGAGAAATACCCGTTCGGTAACCTGTATTTTTGCGCCAAATATATTTATAAATAAGGATTATTATTTATTTAATATATGTAAAGACGATGTCCGTTGCTTTTTATTAAAAATAATTATTTTTAAATTAATAAATAACCACTCCATCCGTCGTTTTTAATTTATTTTAATTTATAAATAAATGTGAACTGTTTTACATTCAGCTACACTAAAACATTTTTCATTAACTAGTCTCTTGGAATGTAATCCATCAGCTAAAATTGTTGGCTCCGAAAAACCAACCCAATAATAAGTTCGTTCTTCCATAACATATGAAAACAACATACATATATATATTCTGACGTACCATTGTCTTACGTTAACAGTCAGTCTATCGAAATTAAACATATATAAGTAAATATATACATAATAATTCTTGAGGAAAAAACTATTCTAATTACCATGAAAGTAGATGAAACAGAAGCTCTCAAATCTTTAAATTTGGGTACAAGAGTTTTTTTCAAACAACAATAATTAACTGACATGCATGCATAAATATAATCAGCCATTGGTTTTCTTTACACATTTTTTCTAGTATCGTGACTAAGTAGAAGTGAATAAGAAGATTAATTTTATAGTTAGATTGTATGACCACAAAACATTGTTTATCTGATGTTGTTTGACTTGTTATGTACGAAGTTTACGAAAAAAAAAAAGGTTTTTAAAACTTCTAGTCTAAAAAGACTAAAACAAGTCACAAATATTTGTGTGACTATAAATCATCGTCTCATAAATAAAATAGACATTTTAAAGTTAAATTGATACCAAATATAAAAACATGTCATTCTTTTTAAATTGATGAAAAAAATTATATTATATATTGGGACAAAAAAGTATTATTTTTCTCAACCGGTAATGAATTTAGTGGTGAGGGTTTCTTTTTCATACCTATTTAAACCCGATTAACTCAAAATATTTATTGATCAACTCTTTTAGAGGGGTTTGTTTTTCCAAACCTATTTAAACTCGATTAATTCAAATACATAAAATGGTGTTTCATTTTTCATCTCTGATTTGTCCACACTTCTTTAAACTCATTTCTTTTTTTGCTCTTACATTGTCTGGAAATCCTGGGAGGATTGATATTACCTCTGATATACCGACTTTCTCACCTTTCAGACAATATTTTCGTAACCTACAACAAACTAAAATATTTCATTTGTCAATACTAGTAAGAAATAATATCATAGGAACTATCTAATTGATTGTACACTTTAGCGGTTTTAAGGCAAATCGACGTAAAGGAGATGCTTTACAACAACATAACTAGTGTAATTCCACAAGTAGAGTCTAGGGAGGATGAAGTGTACGCACACCCTACCCCTATCTTGGGAGGTAGAGAGGTAGTTTCCGATAGACCCTCAGGGTTCAAGGAAAAGCATTTCAAAGCAGTTAGGAATAAAGGAGATGTTTTAAGAAAAGAAAATAGAGAAATGAATGTAGATATCTCAGAATTTGGATTATAAAAGCTAAAAGTCTCTAATAATTCTACGTCTATCATTGTTCACACTGTGCATAGTATTTGTGTCTTCCGAAGAATTTTTTGCGTAACCTTTATGGAACCACCCTCCAAAAGGGTTTCACTGCTTTGATTTTTAATTTTGTTGTTTTTTTCCTCAGATTTGGGCCACTTTTGGGTCTTTACCATATACTTTCTATTTTATTAATAAAATCCACTTTTGATTAAAAACAAAAAACCTTCGCAGGTTGTTGGGGATTGGTATCTAAAGTCAAACCATTTTTAGAATCCATTTTAGACATCTAAGGGCCTACATGAATTAGACCATTTTTCTTAGTTTTTCATGTGTGTTAACCCATAATTATTTTTGTGATATGATTTTCGAATGAATTTTTTTGCGAGTGACAACTGACTCATTAATTTTAAGGTGTGTTATGATTAATTATTAGTGATAATTTTGAACAAAAAATAGAAAATATCATATAGTTTAAATAGAAAATTCACAAAAAATGATACGGAGTGCCATTTTTAAATTAAAAAAGAGAGTATACATCATGCATTATCAAATTAATAAGGTAAATATATTTTGGTACACAGTTAATGTCTTAATGATAAATAAGAGAGAAACAAAAATACTAGTAGTTCAAATAGTAAAATGACAAAAATATAATGATTTAGCTGTATTTTTAAGGTTATTTCTTTTTTAAATTTTGAATCTTTCTTTTGAAATTTAGTTGACCTAGGTTCATATAAAAAAAAAATTGAACTCCATTATCTCACTATCCTCCATTTGTGCCGTTCCCAACGGTCACATGCCGTGACTCACCGGTAATAACTGAGCGACATCGCCGATTAACACCCTCTTGAAGAAGTACAAACATCGCAAAACCCTAACAACATAGTTCCCGAGATTCCATTAGAAATCATCAGTGAAGAAGAAATGGCGATAATAGAAGCTGCCTTTGCAGCCACACGATCTCTGGTTACGTCACCGTTACGTGCTTCTTCATTGCCGGCGCATTTCCAGAACAACGTTAGGTCGATTAAGTCGATTACTCTGTTATCGAAACGGAATTTATCGAGTTGCTCCAAAGTGATTTGTTAGTGGTTGATGTAGAAGATTCTGGAAGGTTAATGAGTAGTCAGAAGAGGAATAGAGTTGTCGATTCATTGTTGAGTTGGTATCAGAGGAAAAGAGGATTGGCTGTTACTGATATTACTGCTACAGTATGAATTTCGAAACTTTCTACTCATCATGTACCAATTTATGTGACATTTTTTTTGTGATTCTATAAAATTGCAACTATAATACTTTTGTAGTAGAGCTAATCCAATTTAGCTTCAAAGATTAGTTAAATTGACTCTCAGGATAAAGTGAAAAGTGCCACATAAATTTGTGAAAGGGGAAGTACAATTTGGTGTGGTAAATGTTTACAAGTTGGTGTGTTTTGATGTTGTAGTTTGAAAAGTTGTGGTTTCTTGATGTTCCATTGTTTGAATGTTTAGAGGAATTTTGAATTGCTTGCTGAATTGTTGCTTTGAACATTAGGGCTTATCATCATCAGATTTCCTATTTTATATGACTTTATTTGACGGATTATATTGTTTAAGATATTAATTTGACTTCCTTTCTTAGAGTGGTATAGTGGACGAAAAACTCGAAGTAAAAGTGTGAAAGTTAATATGATAGAGTTCAACTATTGAATAGCCTAATGAACTTGAATTATTGAAGTTGTGAATTATCTAGTCATCTTGGCACAAATAGATATGGTTGGACATGTTATTTGAATTGTTTCACAGACAGACTTGAGTATTAAGATGGAGCGGGCTGAAGTAAGATTATTCATCTGAGTTATTATTAAGTTCTAGGATGTAGTATGATATTTAGTGCAAAAGATGTATTTCATTATAGAATCTCTTGAGATATTGCGTGAGGCTGCAAGATTTTGAATCTAGATCAAACTAATGGCGTATTAAACTTCTAGCTGGTTCACTGTGCATCTACTGCAGTGAGAAGGGGCTTTTGTAACATGTCCAGAATATGTTGTTGAATCCATTGACCATGCAGAAGAAATAAAAATGATGTTCTCTCTAACAACTTAAGTTTTTAGATGGAATGGTCACATAAATCACCCAGTATTAGAGTAGGAAGAGGTCTGGATTTGAGTCTAACCATCACCTATTATCAAAAGGAATTTTCAGGTGCTTCCCACAAAAAAGGAAAATCAGGCTTACACGTGAGAGGGCATGTTGAACACATAATTAAGTAAATGAAAGTGGTATTTTTCTAACAACCTAAAAACTTTTTGGATGAGATGGTCACACAATTCAACATACCATATGTCTCAATTTCAGTATTTCTCAGTAACAACTCTGATTTTGTTGTTCTTTCGGTCTCAGGAAGAAGATCAGTGCTGTTGAGCATTGACCAATATGAGTTGCTGGACTTCCTCGAAATCTTGAACTTGTAGTTTTAATTTATTTTATTTGGTTTCTCTTCAATACCCTCTCATTGTGGATAAACTTTCTTTCTAGGTTACCCTACATAGATATGGTACTAGGGATAGAACTATTCTATATATTTTATTTGAGAGTTTGGCTAGTTAATGGAAGTACTCGCTTGAGCCTTTCTAATGTAAACGTTCCTTTTTATCATATTCTTGTGTTCTGCATTTGTTTTGTTTATATTTGCAAGTCACTGTGCGAGGAGAAAGTTCCCCTAAAACATGATTTTACTGATTGTTTATCCTCATAATCGCAAGTTGCCTTCAGGAACTGTGTGAAAAAAAGATGGAGTATACTCTTCTTTGTGGCAAACCAGAAAAGACCAAAGCTATGAAAGCTGGTAGCAGTCGTCATGAAGCACTCGAAGAAGAGATATTCCCTATAGAGAGTTTAGTCATCCATTTATTTTATATTTTAACTATCTCAGTTCGAGTGATTGAGGCAGAAGTAATTTGACAGGACATATATTTCGTTTTGTTCTGTATGTCCGTTTGAAGGGAGATGAAAAGATAATATCAAGACTCATGCCAAATTCCAAAAATGTTTCTATATGTTTAAACATTTCCATTTTCAAAGTGATTCTTTTAATGTTTCGTGTTGACTCAGCTGAAGATGTATGGGCATTTAAGTTCTTAAATTTCATAGTTGGTGCCAATCAATTGTTATTTGCCGGATTGACACGTGAATTGCCCTTGTAAGTCTCTTTTTCATCTTTTGATTGCTCATAATAATTCTTTAATATTCCTAAAAGTAAGTTAGTTGATAACAGTGTTCCACATCAACCATCAATTGTAGCTAATGAGCTTATTTACTGTGTTTCTATAAACCTTTTTTGTTAATCAAACAGAGGTGTTTGCATATTTAAGTGTCATGTACAAACTTTATGACCCAATAATGAAACACCTTGACCCTTTAATCTCAATTAAGAAGATGGTGGAAAGAGTAAGAGTCACCTCCATTTGATTCACTACTTTAACTTTTCATCAACTTAAAACTTTTGATCTAACCAACTAGATTAGTTTGGCTTTGTTGCAGGACCCAAAATAGAAAAATAAGTGTCTCATGTCTAACAACTTAAACTTTAGCAATCACACAATAAAAAATACTATCAGATTAAATGAAGGTTTTCAAGTCTCACTGCTATCTATATATTAAAAATATTTTTCATGTGTTTGGGGAAAGAAAAAGGAATGAAGGCTACACGTTAGAATGCATGCTTGCAGGTTAAGCAAAACAAAATGTGTATTCTTGTCCAGTTGTTTTCCTGTTAAGTACATAATTGTCCCCACTCGTAAACAACTATTGACACCTGCGCTTGTGCATATAAGGCATTACTACATGTCCATTCAAAGTTGCTTGTGATTGAATGCATATCCTCACACTAATCCACCTCAACCTTTACTTCTGCACATGGTAGATAAAGTTTCCTTGTTAACAAGTTCACTGATTCCTGCAAAGTAGAAAGAATTTATGAAATATTCTTTATGATTTGCATCCTCATTAGCTGCTGAGCTAGTTTATTTGGTTCATCAGAGTAGATTTTGCTGAAGGTGTATGGATGGTGGGAGTTATTGATGAGATACGAATGCCGGAAGGACAAAGTGATGCATATCCAATGTTAGTTCACACAAAAACACAAGTGCAAGCTAGCCTTCCTCGTGAACCACAACGGAGGAATGGAAGGTATAGTTTTGCACTGAATGTTGAACAGTAAAGAAACTTTAATATGGTGCATCTCTGAGATGAAGAGAGATGCAACATATCTAAATTTCTTTACTATTCTCTTATTATATAAGAGGGAGTTGGTGCTTACCAAGCACCACTCCGTCGATATATCTACTTCCTCATTAGGGCAGTGTTGTCATTTCACTTTCAACCTCTTTCAGGCTTAACACGCGTCCTCTAATTTTATCCGCCAGAAAACCAGCTTCCATCTTCCTCCACCTCCTTGCTTCCAACAGAAAATTACAGCTTTCATCTTCCTCCACCTCGGCTGCTTCCGCTTCTTCTCACTGAAGTTTTTCGCTTTGCTTCTGCTCGCTGGCGCTTCTTTGATTGAGGTGAGTATTTCGTGGATAGAGGAACCCAGGTTCGTTTTCGGGGTTTTGTAAATAGGTGATTCACAATTTTTCCTTCTCGGAAGAACCCGGCTTCTGTAACTCTCAGATCAAAATCGAATTCCTACACAGTGAAAAAAAAAATCAAATCTTGGGTTGTTTTACAAATACCCAATTCGATTCTTGAAAACAAAAAAATAAAGATAAGGCTTGGACCCTTTTGAGTTTTTCAAGTTTCCCCTTTCTTGTATGCACTTGATAAATCTTGTCAATGGTGAATCCTTGGAAAATTTTGTTTAATTATGATGTGCATATCAATTGAATCTGTATGAGATATACTTATCTAACAAATGGATAATTTTCCCATGTTTTTGAGATATTCATAGTTTAGAATTAACAGTTTGTGATATATAAGGCTTGATTCTCAATCAGTTCTTCTTTTCCCTGTTGAGGTTGCTTTCGGTTCACTGGCATTGAAACTTTTAAGTTGAAAGTAACTGTAGCTGCACCTGTAGTTCGTGTCTGGCAAAAATAAAAAATAAAAAAAATCAAATCGATGCTCACAAGAAGAGATTCAAGATGAGTTATACTTTTATTCACCCTTATTTATTTATTCTTCTTATTTCTTCCTCACTTTTAAGTGAAACTATAATTTTTATGCTTTGTAGTATGGTAGTGCTGCTTTTGTGTATTTATATTATACAAATTTCATTTTGTTGGTAGAAACAATTAGTTTAAAATAAATGTAGGGATTGATGTTTCTTTATTATCTTTATTTACTTATTTGTGTTAGTGTAACGACTCGTTAGGTCATTTTGATTACTACAACTATTTCGACTCTTCCAGTATATTTTAAATGGTAATTTGACTATTTGTTTAACTACGATTATTTAGTTGGTGGGTATTTAGGAAATAAGTAATTTTTATTAATTAGTTGGTGGTTAATAGGTCAAGTCCACAATTTATTTAATACCCTTATCACGTGGCCCATATTTATTATAACTAGTTTCACGGCATGTGCGTTGCACGTGTATATCGTATCATATAGTATACGATGTTGTAAAATGGAATCAATATTACTAAATTAAACTTTTTTTGTAAATAATTATAATTGAAAGAACATAGAAAAAGCACTTTTAAATGATTAATACAAATTGTCATAGAATTACTTACTTTTTTAGATCAAAATGACCAGAACATTTCAAAATACATTCAAAGTTTAAATATCGGGAGATTTCTATAGTAGTATTATTCTTTCACTCAATTTTGTAAACAAATTTAACCAACAAAATAGAAAAAAATAGTAGTATAAAAACTGTCACCAATAGCTTTTCGTTTTAAGGTTATGACCAACAATGATGGACATCATTTAAGTATAACTTTTCTCTTAAATATTCATGCTTGAAATTTAGTATGTGCATGACACTAATAACAATTACCACAAATATTTCAATATCTTCCCCTCACTCTCCTTTCCCTAATATGAACCTTGAGTCATCAAATTTTATCTTTATACGTAATAAATATATTGTTAGAAAATATTTTTACTCAATTAATATTTGAGTAAGCTATCATAGAGAGGTAATTTTTACAAAAAGGTGCACATCTATAGTGGATGTCTACACTGTTATAAGTAGAATGTTATAGAGATAAATATACCATAAAAAATTTAGTTAAAAAAATTAGGCTGTTACAGTGAAATATTCTTATATATATATATTTCAGTAGCAGAATATAATGTTAATATATGAACAACATCACCTATGGTGAAAAATATTTCATTTATTTAAGTTTCTAACTTATCTTTGCAGAATTGCATACATATCATATAGTTTTGTCTAATGAAGGTATCTGGTATATTATAGAAGTTGTATCGTGGTAAAACTTTTTCAATAAAAAACAATTGAAGATCATTTTATGATCAATCACTATTTTCTTATCTATTTTTATATAGTTAGCAAGGAGTGTATCTTGTGACACTTAAAATTTTTATACTCAATATAAATACATATAAAAAAGAAATAATGTATGGAACACAATTCATAGCCAATGAAGAAGGAAGACGAAAATATATGTCCAGGCTATATTCACTCTTGTGTTTCATTTGATTGAAATATCTTTCCAACAATACTTTATTTTCTCCATTCATTTTTACTTACATATCTATTAAATAAAATTATTATCATGGCTATATTATCATATATTATAAGTCAAAGTGAAAATCTATTTTTGAAATAATCAACTTAACATCAAAAGTAATAATTCAATGGACTACATTGACTCCCGTTATTTTAGAAAAAATAGGAAGAAACTCCTTCGTTTGAGGGTAAAAGAATAAAAAATTGAAATATAAAGAAGATCACGTGCCTTTTTTGTATTTTTTTTATTATTATTGTCTCTATCACAACTTGATCTATTAATTTTATTACAAAAAATAATTCACAATGTGTGTATTCATCACTATTCACTCATTATGTGAACACCAATTATAAAATTCTTTCTCCAATGAAAACACAAAAGAAATTAATTGAAGAAAAAAAAACAAAAAAAAAAAGAGATGAAAACTCTGGCGCACTATATATAGAAGATTTTTGTGTGAAGCAAAGCACTCTTAATTGCATATTTCTCGGTTCTTTTTTTTTCTTATTTAATAGAAAGCAAATACCTAAATTTTCATGCTATGAACTTCGGGGAACCATATCAACGGATTGGGGATTAATCATTTATGAATATTTTTAATTATTTCAAATTGTCGCATAAATGAAATCCCCAAAAATTTATAAGAAGTGAATGGTTGTGATTAATGACCGAAAAAACATGAAGGTTGAAATTGTTGTGACTATTTGTAGTAAATAAGTGTTTTTTTAATAAATAAAATATGTAGGTAAACTAAAACGGTATAAATGATCTAAAATTATATAAATAATATTAAAGTATGTATGTGATGAAAATGCTAATAGGAAATTACGAGTGTGAATTGATGAATGATTTTTTACAATTTGTTCACCAACTCTTTCTTATGTGGTACCTCAAATTTCATTGAATTTTGATCTTAATCAATTGTTGCAAATAACATTTAAGATTTTTTATTAAGAAGAAGAGTAGAAAACTTAAAAATCATAGATTAAAAGTAAGAGGAAACACCCTCTATTTATAGCTATGAAATAGTAGTATGAATCAGTTTCTTATTTAAAAAGGTCACAACCTTTCGAAAAATTCACTGCTCATTGGAAAAGTCACAACCCTTTGAAAAAGTCACAACTCATCGAAAAAGAAACAACCCTTTGGAAAATACACAACCCTTTGAAAAATCACAACCCTTCGAAAAAGTCACAACACATCGGAAATGTCACAATCCCTCAAAAAAGTCACAACCTTTTGAAAAAATTAAAATTTATTGGAAAAGTCACAACTTTTTAATATGAAAAGGTATCTACTTTTGACATTATACAATAAATTAAATAAATATATAAAATAATTTGAGTATTTTTATTTGGAGATATTATAGTAATTCAACATTAAAATTTGAAAGTTCATGTTTTTAAGGTAGTATATAGATAAATAGATAGATAAGTAAAGAGGGCTTACTAATTTTGAGTCATGAATTAAAAAAAAAGGGATTCAGCTGCTGCGCAACCTGCGAAGGGAGAAAGAGACGATTCAGGTAAGAATAATAATGCTCTACCGTCTGTTGAATGACATCATACTATGCCGATAACCTTATGATTTTATAACTTTATATGGAAAGAGACTAACCAATTACTTCCTCTGTCCCATTTTATGTGATGTAGTTTGACTCGGCACGAAGTTTAAGAAAAGAAGAAAGACTTTTAAAGTTTGTGGTCCAAAATGAATAATATAAATTTGTGTGGTTGTAAATCATTTCATTAAGGATAGAATAAACATTTTATAGTTAAATTGTTACTTAATATAAAAATGTGTCATTCTTTTTGGGACTAACTAAAAAGGAAAGTAAGTCATATAAATTGAGACAGAGGGAGTATGTAATTGTAATTCGTTAAATTTGTAGACAAAAATAGTGGGAATGATAGAATGAGAGAAAATGACATAAATGGTCCCTAAACTATTACAGTAGGTCTAAAATAGATCCTAAACTATACACTTAACGGACTTTAACTATCTCCAATCTTGTCAAGTTTGGTCTGTATCTACTTTTTATACACACCGTTAACAAACGTCGTAATTCAGCTATTCTCTCTTGATTTTCTATTTCCCTCTTCTTTTCGTCATTGACGCTGCTATAGTAAAGAAAACCTTGTCAAGTTTGGTGTTATTTTTGTGCAGTTTGGGGTAGCTTGGTGATGTTTTTTGGTGTAGTTTGGTGCAGTTTCTATGCTATTTTTTGTGTAGTTTGGTGTTGATTTTTGGTGCTCGAGTGCTACTGTCTGTGCAGCAGTTTGGTGCAAATTTTTGGTAGTCTAATGCAGTAGTTTGATATTGATTTTTTAATGGTTTGATGTTGTTGTCTAGTGATGTGTTATGTACAATTTGATGCTGATTTTTTGGTGTTTTAGTGCTGTAATTTGATTCAACTCGAATAAAATAAGGAACAACACACAATACAGGAAGACAATGGAGAAAAGAATTGGACAAAATAAAGGGAAGAAATAGTGAGAAAATAGAGAAAAGAAGTAGAAAAAAAAGATAGAGATTGAATTAGAATGTAAGTTAATGATTATGTTTGTTAACAATTTTTTTTATATATATAAAAAGTAGATATATACCAAACTTGACAAGATTGTAGATAGTTAAAGGACTATATTCGTTAAATGTATAGTTAAGAGACTATTTTAGACCTACTATAATAATTTAGGGACTATTTATGTCATTTTCTCGATAGAATGACAAGGGAAATCTTTGTATAAGAAGTTATGCCAATGATTAGGATAATAATGAGCTAAGGAGGGATAGAAAGAATGAATTTTTTAATTAATTGGAAAAGTTTCTGCATATAATTTCCTTTTCGTTCCTTTTTATTTTATTTTTTTTGGTTCTGCGAAATTGTTGCTACCATATGCACATTATGGTATTGTTTGGTTAGAAAACAATAGAAAAGGTAGGTTCTTAAAATCCTATGTAGACAAATTGTTGTGGGTATTGGGTAATGATTGGCAATGATTACCATTTGATGATTCAATCATAAGAATGATGAATCGTGTATGTTGGATATCATTATAAATAGTTTAGGTTCTGCGTACTGTTTTTCGTAATTAACTGATTTCAATTTTTATTAGGTGAATTATATTATTTAATACTATTAGATTGATGATATTTGAAAGAATTGTGAGTTAATCCTACGCTTGAAATTTAGAGATTATGAGACTTAGCAAGTTAGTTGGTATCAAAATTAGGAGCTTGGTTATAGAATTGAGTCCGTTTACTTACAAATTATCCATACTTGATAGATTGGGAATGATCTGAGGCATTGAGGAAAGGAAAAGAATTGGCGAATTAGCTTGCATGACTTCCATTCTCCGGTGAAGGTAGGTTATGGTTTATTCTATTTGATAGATAGACTCTTAATAGTGTTTGATATGCATTGAGTGATATTGTCAAGTTCTCTATGTACTTGATTGTGCGGTTGTGATTGGTTTGAAATCCTGAGACCGTGAAATTTATAATCTCGAACCCTCTCTATCGAAGTGATGCGTTGAATAAAGAAGGATTGATGGAATATTGTTGATGAAGTGAAAAGTAGTAATAATAAATGATAAATTAACGATATATTGGATGAGATGCCACGAGCCGGCATGATATTATTGGATCGGATGCCACGAGCTGACATGATATTATTGAATCGGATGTCATGAGCCGACATGATATTATTGGATCGGATGTCACATTCCGACATATATATATATATATAATGTAATGTACTCAATCTCAAAGAACTCAATTCTCAAAATAGGTTGGTTTGGAGGCATGAGTCCTCATGTGTGATCTTGATATTGTTGACTGATTACGTACTTACATTAGTGTTGTTTACACTGGTTCATGTTGTTTGTTTCTTGCCACCTGCTAAGTGTCATAGTTGATTTTATACTATTATTCATTACATATTGGTTTCTATTTTGGGTTGATGATATCTACTCAGTACATGTTGCCCTGTACTGAGCCCTACTTGTGTTTTTCTTTATTTTCTTTTTGTGGAGTGCAGTGAGTGTACCAGTGACTTCGACTCGCCCTCAACTCTAGCCAGTCTTCAGCACATCAGGTTCCAGGGTGAGTTATTCATTCTAGCTCGTGTTGGATTCTATCGGTCATGACATGATGTCCTTAGTTTTCAGACATATACTACTTTATTCTTTTATTTTGGTGTATTTGATACTCTTAGACTTAGTATTTTGAGATTAAATGTCCTTGATGTGATGACTTTTAGGTTTTGGGAATGATACATAGTAGATTTTAGTGGATTTGTGTTTCTTACCTTAATAAGATTGAGCTTCCGCATTATGGTTTGTATTTCGTAAGTTTAACAATTAATATATGTTGGGGTTTGGATTCCTTGGTTCGCCCACCTAGGAGGTTAAGTGTGGGTGTCACTCATGACTCGATTTGGGTCGTGACTGTTAGTTTTTGTATTTTTCATTTTTCATCTATTACATTTATAATTTTTTTATATATAAAAGTTTTTTTTAAAATGCGGACAAGTACACTCGAGAATGTGATGTGACATCTCTTTATGGCTTCCATTTCTATTTATCTTTTTTCTCCTTTTTTTCTTCATTTTTTTCATTAAATAATTTGTTTATTAATAAAAAAATTCAATCATATTTACTATTCTAATTATATCTAATAAGTTACCAAAAAAACCTCCATATATTTATCTTCTCTACTTAAATAACATGTCTCTTCAACTTCTTTCTTTACCCAATTTATAAATACCAATTATCTATGGAGATGTTCAATGTTCATTTTCATTTTCTCATTCTTTTTTTTTAGTATAGTTTTTTCCTCCTATTAAAACAAATTATTCATCTTTTTCATCAATCATGTACGTAATAATGTTACGATATGACCTTCACTTTGATAAAGATGATAGATATATTCTTCAAAGATTCATCATAGAGATGGTTGGTATAAGTTCATCAAAATGAAGAAGCTAAGGAAGCTTAATATATCTTGGAAGATTCATCAAAAGAGATGGTCATAGTAGAATAAAAGTTTGAATGGTTTTCAAACATTATGAAGATTTATTAATGTATTGTTTTGATTTATTTTTTTATCAAATATATGAAATTTATTTTTATTCAACAAAAATTAAATTATGAAACTCTACTAACCAACATATTAGAAAGTTCAAATAGCATTTATTATTAATTAACTTTGCTCTTCTTCTTCTTATTATGCGAATGAATGAGATGAAATGTATCACATTTTTGTTTTTGTGTGTATCTTTTAGTCAATTTCTAATTAATATTCTAAAATTTTGTCATGGTTGAAAGGTATAATATTACCTATGGTACATTTCTCATAGGCCATAGCTATTGGATGTTGTTGCCCCTAAAAATATATGATATGGTCTATCATAGAAATCAGTCACAAAATAAATAAATAAATCATCTTTTTAGTATTTTTTAAAATTTTAATAAGCAAATTATTTAATGAAAAGAAGGGAGAATTTTTTTTCATGTATGTGTACATATATAATAAAAAGTTATTTTATCCTATAATAAATGTGCATATGTGATTAGTGTGTATTTAACTTATAATTATTTAAAGCAAAAATTATTTATCTTAATTTTCCACATTAAAGGAGTTATCTTTTGAATAATTATTATCATATATTTTTTTTTTTTGTGATAACTACAATAATAATTAGATTAATGTTATAAAACTCTTCCACTCCTCTACATGTGATAGGGACAAACATTGATCCAACTTTTGGTATACTTTTCTACAACTTTACACTTCATATATTCTAAAAACTTATATTTTGTCACTCTATGATAATCTTTATATAATCGAGTAGATAAGTAACACGTCAAATTACTACTGACATCGACTTTTTATAAATATACATTTTATTTTATATTATGTGTTTCAATTCTTTTATATTTTGTTGCAAAGTATAATCTCTGGTGTAATGTTGTCTAATCAACTTAATTTCTTTTTCTTGAGATATTTTTTTATGTTTTTCTTCTTTTTATCGACCATGTAAAGCGGAAATTAAAATTTGAAATTATCTTTCTAGCAATTTCTTAAATAGACAATATCAAGACCGTGACTTGATTTGTATTGATTTTTTTATACACTTCTTATTGAAAAATAGTCAATTAACAACATCAATTATTTTTAAAATATATTTAATTTCGCGTGAAGTGCGGATGAATACACACTCAACAAGGGAAGAAACTTCACTCGCCGAGTAAAGAAAATAAGGAATTCACGCAAGTGTGTCCACACCCCCAAAACTTACTGCAGATCCGACGAGCTCAACTTCCACTGAAAAGAGAGACTAGAGTTCTAGCTAGGAAGAAAGCGCCGCAAAGGATTGACAGGGAGCATGTTGTTTAATTCGATACAATACGCAAAACCTTACCAGCTAGGGTTTTCAAATCAAAGCATGATCATCTGCTATTAAGAGGAAGCAATAGATCTATTACTGACTTTTCATGGTTGATCGCACCAACAGGAGAATTGTTGAGTACACTAGTAGTAAAATAAAAGGTAAAGTTGGAGATTGCGCCTAAATGCGCAGAACTTAAACTTTTAAATAAACACACATTCCAATATTCAAGAATGTGTCTGTCTATACTCACTTTAATGATACCAAATGTTTTCCAATTTAATCTTTCTTTTATTGCAAGTCTTTGCACATTTCTCCATCTGATTCTTGGCATTTCTCATTATTATTTACATACAATCTACTTGATGTGTGGTCAATTCATGTGCCCTACTTGACTATTAAAACATTATTTAGAATACAATGTCTTTTAAAGAATAATTGAACAATAGTATGTTCTCTTATACCATTAGGCATGACTTCTAAAGGTGGCTTTGATAGAAGAATTTGTGTCAATACTTTTCCATGTTTTTTCACTAGACAAACTAACGTCACAAAGATAATTGACTAATCACCTTCTCTTGAAAATGCAAATTTTCATATAATAATGAGATAAAATAAAAATCAATTGTAGTTGTAATAAGATCATGTGTTAGCTAGGATTAAAATTTTAGAGTGTATGTTTTTCTAAAAAATATATTTTTGAAAAATAAGTTGATGTCTTATTTATCTTTTTTCTGTTTCATAAATAAGCAAAAAAAATACTTCTAAAATTTATATTTATAAGTAATCTAAAAAAATATTACTCCCTCCGTTTCAAAAAGAATGACCCTATTTCCTTTTTAGTTTGTTTCAAAAAGAATGGTCCCTTTTCTTTTTTGGCAACATTTTAACTTTAATTTTCCACGTGGCATGTTTAAGGCCATAAGATTAAAGGGCAATTTTATACATTTGACATAACTTTAATAGGACCACAAGATTCAAAAATCTTCTTTATTTTCTTAAACTCCGTGCCAAATCAACTAGGTCACTCTTTTTGAAACGGAGGAAACACTTGAAATAGAATATGGGGTATTGGGGATTGGGGTTAGGGGCGGCTTTGACAGAAGAGTTTGTGTCAATACTTTTTCATGTTTTTCCACAATAAAGACAAACTAACGTGACAAAGGAAATTGACTAATCACCTTCTCTTGCAAATGCAAAGTATTAGTACTATTTTCTTTTACCATACTAGTTATTCCCAATAATATTATTTTATATTTAAAAAATTATTTAAGTTGTAACTAAAATTTACAATTAATTATAAAATATAATACTATTTTATTAACGATGATAAAATAATAGCAAACACAATTAATTATGTTTCAATATTTCAATTTAAGGCCCTAATTTATTTCAAGCAATTTTAATTTTAATTGAATTTATGAAGTTGAAGTTGAAGTTGTATTTGATTATACTTTTTTTTATAATATATGAAATAATATTCATATTTGAACGTAGTAATATTTTAAAAGTGAATTAGAAAACAAGCTATGAGTTGTTTTTCAAATTTGAAACACAATTTTAAATTATCACGGTTAAACAATTGATTTTGAAATAAAATAAAATTTTATTTTGAGAAATGTTAATTGTCATTTTTAGAGCCAAACGCATAACTCAGAAGTGAAAGAAAAATATGGTAGAAAGTTGTCAAATACTCTCTCCATTCATTTTTATTTACCACTACATTAAAATGATTTTCGTACTTTTACTTTTCACTTCTCGTATATTAAGAGAATTTTTTTGTGTTATACTTTCAACATTAATTACTCATAAGTATACGTGCTTGCGCGATGCGCGGATAATATTGAAATATTATTTCTAATTGTTTTAGATTGCAATGTCTTGATCATGTATGTTAAATCAATATCTTTTTTAAAAAATCAAGTATTTGTTCCACAATGAAATATTTTTTTAAAATCAAGTATTTGTTCCACAATGAAATATACTCAACCCCACTCCTCTCTACCTCTAACTCCCCTGGTTTAATCTATATGAATAGAGCCAAGGAATCATGTAACCATCAAATAAATTTTTTATGTTTCGTGTTTTTTTTCATTATATTGTTCAAGAATAATTAAATTGCTAATATTTGTTTTAATTAGTTTATTAATTAGTACAATTAAAATAAAAACAATTGAACATACATGCAATCTTCTAGCATATGTGTATTTTTTTTAAAATTGTATATTTTGAAATCATATAATTTTTATTTATAGATTTAATTTTAATTTTTCAAATTCAATAATAAATGACAAATTATGTTTATGTGATGCTAACTTATTTCTTAAATACTTCGTCAACTAAACGTGGTGCATTTTTTTTTAAAAAAAAAAATTAATAATTACCCTAAATTTTAGTTTCAAATTTAATATAATTCACCAGTTCTTCACCAATAGGTATCATTTGTTTCCAAAGCCTTTGTATAAAGAATGAAACTTTATAAGGCACCCCCTTTTACCCAAATTATTTTCAAGTGTTCATTAGTACCTTGATTTGTCTAATAAAATTTCAGCCTGACTTAACATAAAACTTATCAGTATTATTCAACATTCACCATGGTTTGTCCCAATCATCAAAATCTGTTACTAAAGTTACATGATAAGCAACATGAGAGCACATCTCTTCATTAAGCAGACCACTCATTAATTCCCAGTTCCATTCTCCTTGGCTGTACAATTGTCTCACATCCTCTAACTGATGGTTAGCATCACTGTTCAAAGGTAGGAAAAATGAAGTGTACCCAATTGAGTCTAATTATCAAACCATAGATTAGAATGATCGATCTTAAGTTCCCACTATATTTGCTGGTCTACCATATCTCTAGCTTCTAACATTAACTTCCAAGTTTAAAAACCACCTTTTCAATCTACGATTTGAGGCCCCACCTTTTTGCAATATTTATTCCATAAGAAATTGGATCACAATGATTTTTGAGTTCTAAAGTTCCACAACAACTTAGCAAATAATTCTTTAGAAACATCAAACAATGATCTAAATCATAAGCCCCCCTCCTCCTTAGTGAAATACATATCACTCCAAGCAACCCAATGTTTGTTCCTCCCAAATTATATTCTTTAAAATTCCATAGCAATCTAGCAAAGATTTTATGCAAATCATTAAGAACATATTTAGGAGGATTCATGGACGAAAGGAGATAAATAGGAATACTATTAAGCACTATTTGAACCAAAACAAACTTACCTCCAAATGAAAGTAGTTTTCCTTTCCAAGCTTGAAGCTTATTTTTTACCTTCTTGATCAATTCTTTAAATGTACCTTCTGCTTCTTTTCATGACCAATAGGGCTTTCCAGATAAATAAAAAGAACCTCTATTGAAGCCTATAGCCTCCACAATATCAATATGGGTAACATTTGCCTTATTAAACATGTAAAAAAACACTTTTCCCTTTGTTTATTAGTTGATCAAATTAGGATTCATAATCACCCAATGTATCCATAACAAGCTTTAGAGATACTCTATCAGCTGACACAAATATAACAGTAGCATCAGCATAAGCTAAATGATTTATGTGATCACTCCATTTTAGCATTTCAAATCACTTAAAAGTGTTTGTTATAGAACAAATCACTCAAGGTCCTAGAAAGTACCTTAGCTGATAGTATGAAGAGAGCAGGGGATAAAGGATCACCTTACTTGACACCCCTAGGGAGTGAAAGAAACCATGAGCTTGATCATTGATGAGGATAGAATACCAATTATTTGCAATCAACCTCAAGATCATATCCACCACCTTACTATCAAAACTCATTTTATCCAGAACCTTAATTAAGAAATGCCACTTAACCCTGTTGTAAACCTTTTTCATGTCTAGTTTGATAACCACATTTGCAGGCTTACCCTTTACTCTAATATCATAAATAATTTCCTGAGCCAGTAAGACATTCTCAGTGATGCTTTTTCTCTTCAAAAATCCTGACTGGTTTGTAGAAATAATGTAAAACAACAAACCTTCCAGTCTATCATGCACAATCCTAGAAATAATCTTATTAAGGAAATTACTCAAACTTATTGGTCTCATATCAGCAAAGGACTCCACAATGTATTATTTTGGTAGAAGAACCAAATTTATATGAGTAATTGACTTTGGAAGAGTAAATCCCTTAAAATAAAAGTAGTCACAACATTGAAAATATCATCACCTAAAACATTTCAACATTTCTGATAGAAAAGGCCAGTAAATCCATCAGGACCACTAGCACTATTACCATTCAGCTCAAAAACAACCTTTTTCACCACTTCTTTAGAAGGAAAAGTTGTAAGAAGCTCATTATTCATTATTCTCCTCACTAATTAAAGAAGGAACATGATTTAGCAATGATAGATCATCAGTACCTCTTCCTTCGAAAAATTGATCCATAAAAAACTTGATAACTTTCTCATCCACCTACTCATTGTCATCAGTCCATTGTACATCTTCCTTGACCATTTTATTAATAGAGATCCTCTTTCTCCTCCCATTAACTAGAAAATGAAATAATCTAATGTTTTTATCCCCTTTAGTGAACCACTGAATACCTGCTTTCTGTTTCCAAAATTCTTCTTCAAAATGAATATACTTTTTAATTCAGCCTGAGCATGCTGCAAAATCATCATGTTAGGGGCTGTGGGATTTTCTTGAAAAAATTCTTCTTTAATCCTCACAATCTCCTCCCTGATAATAATATGTTTGAAAATATCATCAAAACTATCTTTACTCCAACTAGATAGAGCTATTTTGATATTTTTAACTTCTGCTTCAAGCAAATAAAATCATCAGAAGAGTCAACAGATTTCTAGCTATTAGACACTATTTTTAGAAAACCTTCTTTCTCCACCCAGAAATTTAAAAGTCTAAAAGGTTCCTCAAGTAAGTAACTTGATCACCACAAGACAAGAGCAAAGGGGCATGATCAGATCCAGTTCTTGCTAGTGCTCCAAATCAAGATTACCAAACAAATTAGTAAAAATTGATTCACCATAATCTTATCCAATGTTTTAAAAATACATTCTTCATCAATTCTACCATTCCACCAAGTAAAAGGACTGCCCTTAAAATTGAGATCCATCGGCTCACAAAAATTCATACAAAAAGCAAATCCTCATATTCATGAGAATATACTAGCAGTCTCCCAATTTTTTCTTCATCACTCAAAATGACATTAAAATCTCCCCCAATCATCCCGGGAAGATTGAGGTTGACACTAGTATTGTAGTTATGCTCCCACAAATTGATTCTTTTCAAGGCATTACATTTTGCATACACTACTGTAGTCAAAATAATATCACTTGTTTTATGAAAACGAAGCTGGAGAGTCAAGTGTTGGTCTGAATAAGAAATCACCCCAACATGAATAATTTCCTTCTTGAAATGGTTCATTAGTGCAATGAGGAAAAAATGTATGGTGTCTATGTAACATTTGAATCCTCTGGAATGAATTTTAAATTCTTACAGATCTCAAATTCCTAAACAAAGTTTTCAACTTTATCTAGAACTAACTTCACACCTCTCTTAGGTTTTACTCTAACAAGTTTATTTCCATATTAATCTTGTCCTTTTCTCCTTTTGAATTGGATTTAATATTTAACCCAACATTCTTCAAACTTTTATTTTACGTGATGTTATTGTTCTCCTTTCTATATCCTCTATTTCTTCAAACACTTTTATATTTGTTATTTCAAGAGCATTTCTATCTACTACTTGATGTGAGATCAAGTTGTGCAAAGTAGTGACTGAATTTGATCTTTTGTATGTATGGAGGACTTGGTTTTGATGTACTTGAGCTGAGGGTCTCTCGAAAACAGCCTCTCTACCTCTACGAGGTAGTGGCAAGGTCTGTGTACACTCTACCCTCCCCAGACCCCACCTAGTGGGATTTCACTGGGTATGTTGTTGTTGTTGTTGTTGTATGTATGGAGGACTTCAGGAGCAACAGTCAGTTCCTATTCCTTTGACATCTCTCTTTTGCTTTTGTAGATGTTATTTCACCAGTGCAACTATCTTCAAAAGCCAGCAGTGAGTCCTTTCCAACAATTTTGAGAGGTTCTTAAAAGGTAGCTATTTCCTCAAGGTTATATTCTAGTTGATCTGTATTGTCAAGGATGTCTGAACTTGTTGCACGTACCCCACTTTTATAATGTGCCAAGTTCAGGTCCCTTTCCTCATAACTTAATCTTTCTTCATTATGTTCAACTACCACAACATGGAGAATCTCATTCCTGAGAACTAGTGCCAATTACATAACATTTTTTTCAACTTGTTTTAATGTACCATTTTTTTTTTATTTACCCATTCCCCTTATGATTATAATTGTACTTGCCCTTATCATTGATGAACTTCTCCACTTGTATGCCTTCCTTATTACTTATGTTATCACCTTTATCATTCTCCCTTGATTGCTTTTTTTGTACCCTCCTATGTAGGATGATCCTTCAGCAAATGTGCTATCCCTCACACTATCCTCAAAGACAAGAATATTTGTGGTTGTCAAAGACTTTTCCTCCTGTTGAATTCATTAAAGGGGGGAAAAGAGGGGTGGGCTTTGTTCTGGGGGGGCCGCCTTGCGCAGCTTTAGAAAGGAGAGAATGACTTTCTGAGAGCGGATTAGGGTTTGAAGAAAAACAAACACGAAGCTTCGATTTTACATGTGTGATACATGTTCCTTCTATTTCCCCAAGTAAAGCTCTTCGCATCGCAATGCCTATTGTGTCGGCTATCGAATAGGTTCTTTCAGCTAGGAATGGAGTATAGGTACAAAACGGGGTGGTTTAGAAGGCGCTTTCCGATCTACGGTCCCTCGGAGCGAAGGGTTAGGCAGGTAGTATGGGCCCTCTGACTTCCAGCTATGTGCTGTGCGGCTCCCGCGAAGCGAATGAAGGGAAGCTCTTCGAGCTTCCGAGGCACTGTAACCGTAAGTGGAATAACAATCATTCGGCCGATTGCTCTTATCCTTCCTTCGCTGACATAGAAGAGAGAGAGCACTCCCCAAGCCAGGTTTCATTTCTTTGATCTTCTCTGCTTTTTTTTTTGAATTTCCTTTACCTGGATGAGCGGTATCCAGAAAACCAGGAGGTTGAGACATATAGACTTCCTCCTCACGGTAATAATTATGCCGGAAGGCGGCGGGGGAAGGAGGGGGACACTGGGCGAGATCTATCAGCAGCGAATTCCGATGGCCAGCGGGGATTCGGTATAGCAGCTCAGGCTTCAAACTACTAGTCATTAAGACTACTATGAATGAAAGGTAAGGAAGTCCTTTTCTTGACTTAGCCTGCGTGCATTATACCTAACCTTTTCACTTGATTTCAATCTCAACAAAGAAATGAAAGCATAACTCTTTGCTCGCTTGCAGCGCCACTTGACTGTAAGGAAAAGGGTTTAGCGAGAAAATTAGCTCACACCTATCTTTGATGAAAGAAGCCGCAAGTTTAGGTAGAAAGAACAGCCAGTGTCAGAGAGATGACTTCTGTTGAACTTTTCCGCCCTTGAAAATTCCTATTTCAACTTGTTCAATATCAGCAGTGATTTTTTTGGCCTCGATATTGATTCTTTTATGTGCAAAGGCCTTTGTGATCCACTTTTTAGTAGATACATGCTGCTGAATATTCACCTCTGTGTGTCCTGTTTTCTCTTTGTTATACGTCTCATCATCCTTTGTTACCTATTGTGCCACATCTTGCTGCAAATCCTTGTCCTGTATAATCATTAAGGACGACAAAGGAATTACCTATAATGACACCATCTTCACCTTTCTTTGGTCATCATTATTCTGTTTTGGGAAGATTTTATTAGTGGGATGTCACTTCATAAAATGCCTTCCTACTTTATTCAGTGGTATGTCTGTTTGCACATTAGATACTTCATTCTCTATATCTTCTTTCTTCTCCTCCTCTTGCACTGGTTTTTGGAGTTCTGGATGAAGCACCCTACAAAGGCTTTCTGTGTGACCCTGCAACTTGCACTGCTTACAATACTTTGGCAACATATCATACATGATGTGTACTTTCTCCACCTTAAAAGTTTTAATTTCCTCATTCACAACTTCTAGTTATACAAACTTAGGAAATTCTGATATCAAATTCACCTGTAACTTGACCCTAGTGCAACTAGGTCGAGTCTTGTTAATGGTGGCAATGTCAAGATATAATGGTTTTGCTACTGTGGATGCTAATAAAAATATGAATTCCATAATAAAAAAAGGTTGGTTTTAAATCCGAAAAGGGAATTCGTGTCCTTGCTTGTGTTGTTTCTTCCTCTACATTAAATTTAGCATCATAAATAAGCGGTCTCGTCATGTATGGATATCCATCCTTTGATAATATGTAGTAGCTAGGTTTAAACATCATATTGATAAAATCATCATGTGTACTGAAACGTACTATTATGTGTATATTTCTTAGTAATCCGATTTAACAATCCCCTTTTACATTGCATTATTTTGGAATCTGAATCCGTAATTCTTCAATATTTGGTCATTCATATGAAATTTTTTTAATTACAGCATATTGCAGGTTTTCAATGGTATTCATTCTATAAACTTCCTCTTCTGTCCAAACCATCCTTGGAATTCCATCGTTATAGCTAAGCTTCTTAACAGGAATAAGTTCAACTTGAGTATTAGTGTTTTCCGCTTCTTTATTTGTCCTGAGGATATCAAACATATTGTCTTACAACTTGTAAACCCTTCCTGTCAACTTTCACATTAGGCAAACATGTATGATTGTTAGGAAAATCAGTACTAGGTTTAGGCACAACTAAAGTATTTGGAACTTTGGGATGATGTAATATGGGAAAATAAATATCAGATGATAAAGGTATCGCCGGCCCAGCGCATCAAGACGGCTGGCCGACGGCCATATCGGCCATTATGGTGAAAACAATCGATTAGGGTATTGTATTGCCTTTCTCTATCTCTCTCAGTTCGTTATAACTTTTTATTTTTATCCTATTTTTTTCAGAGTTTTGTTTTAACTATGCCAAGTGACTTAACATATATTCATTAATGTATTCTTTATGTAACACCTCAAAAACCAGGATTAGAATTTTTTTTGCAGAAATCACTTGAACCAGTGAACCACGACAGGGTTCACAGACCGTGAGAGGGTCCACGGTCCGTTAACCTGCCCGTGGTCTAAATTTGGACTAAACCAGGCCCAGGCGTCAGACCACGGGACCCTTCACGGCCTATGGTCACAAAGACGGGCCGTGGTGGCGTCCGTAGTGTCAGACAAGTAGACTTCCAACATGAAGCCTCTAGACCTCAGCCCAAGTGAGAACCACGAGGACCTTCACGATCTGTGGTCCTCCATACGGGCCGTGGTAGTGGCCGTAGCCCAGACCCCCAAGTTTTCAGAACCTAGTCCAGACAACGACCGACTTCACGGTCCGTAGTCCCTTTCACGGTCCGTTAAGGTGGCCGTGGTCAGCCCGTCTGTAGTTTAAGTCAGGGTTATTTCGATCTTCTCCTTATTCTCTTGACACCTAAACTTCGTCGTTTTAACCCTAAATTTTGTGGTTTTAGTCAGTTTAAGCGTAGAAACATAACTAGAAATTACCTAAGTCAGATCTTTAACCAAAACTTAGAAAATTAGAAGCGAAAGGAGAGAAAGAGGCGACCAACCCTAGTTCAAGAACGTAGCAAGGTTCCATCAGTTCCAGCCCCAAAATCTAAAGATTTCTCCATGGAATTCGTCACCAGGTATGTGGGATTTCACTAGTGGGTTCCTTTCACCCATTAGGTCCCTAGGTTTCAGTCAGTTTCTTGATTCCCTTATTATGACTAGATCTAGGGTTTCTTGAATGTTAGGATTATTGGGTTCTTAGCTGTTAGAATGATCCAAATCAGATTAGTATGTTAATATTTAGTTTATTGCATGAATTCCAGAACTCTAGCTATGTATTTCTTTAGTTCTTGAATTACACATGCTAGGTCAGATATTTCAGTTATTCAGTTATACATGCCTCAATTATTAATGCATCAATATCAGTTTAATTGCTGCATACTCAGTTTGCATGTTCAGTTTGAGCTATCCAGTAACTTACAGAAATTCAGCCATAATGTGTTAATCTCTTAATCCATTGGGAGTAGCATAATACCGAGTTGGACTAGGGTTCAGCATACCCAAATAGTCCCAGAACTACTAGCCACGTAGGTTGTAAGTCCCCTCTGTGGGAATTATATCAGTGATCATGCCAGCATGCCTCTATACCTTTGGTAGGGTATATTGGGTCCTCTCGATGGGGTTTATACATCGGAGTCCACATTTAGCTCATGTGGTTTTATTATCTGTTATTAGTAGCTCCTATAGTTAAGTCAGATTCTATTGCATTGGCGATGTATCAGTATATTCAGTATTTCAGTCTCAGCATGTTATAAATTGGTCATTGCATTCAGTTAGCTCAGTGTTCAGCATCTATATTATGTTCAGATTATATCATTGCTTTATTGCTTTGTTCAGTTATATGTTATTTCCATTCTACTCTATCCTGCATGCTCAGTACCTTTCAAGTATTGACGCATACGTGCGCTTCATCTTCTCGTGATGTAGGTTCAGGTTCTCAGCATCCAAATCACGCTTAGATCAATTCTCGATCTCCAGTTCAACAGAATCAGTGGTGAGTCCTCATTCTCCGAGGACATTAGTCATGAGTTTCTTTTCAGTATTTCTAGTCCTTTAGTTTCAGTTTTGCTAGACTTAGTTGGGGCATGTCCTAACATTTCTAGTCAGTTAGAGGCTATTTTCAGACATAGTTATATTCAGCTTAGTTATTGAGTTTGGTCTTTCTTTTGTATTAAACTCTCAGATTATTTATTCAGTTTTAGTATATGGGTATTCCCCATCATTTTAGTTTTATTTATGATTTAGCTTCCGCATCAGTTATTATTCAGTTATCTTTAGTATGCTCATGATTATGCCAGCAGGGTTAGCTTGGGGTCACTTGTGATCCTAGGTCCCGTGTCCGTGCCCAGGGGGTAGCCTCGAGGTGTGATAAACTTGGTATCAGAGCATTAGGTTTAAGTGTCCTAGGATGTCTGAAAAACTGCACTAAGTAGAGTCTTTTTCATGGGTGTGAAGTGCACCACAACTAATGAAAAGGAGGCTACGAAGTGATTTTGGAAAACTTTGTTTTCTTGTTACTCTTATCGTGCGTAATGTATGATTTAATTCCATTCTAACTCGACGTTCTACGTTTCAGTGATCATGCCTCCCCATAGGTACCCAGTCTATTTCTATTCCTCCTTACAGAACGACTCTAGTAGAGCTTAAGGAGTTGAAAGGGCAGTTGAAAGACCTTCTAGATAAGGGCTTCATCAGACCTAGTATTTCGCCATGGGGTGCACCAGTGTTGTTCGTGAAGAAGAAAGATGGTTCTCTCAGAATGTGCATTGACTATAGGCAGTTGAACAAGGTCACAATCAAGAATAAGTATCCCATCCCCAGGATTGATGACTTGTTTGACCAACTTCAGGGTGTTAGTCATTTCTCAAAGATAGACCTCAGATCGGGTTATCATCAGCTTAAAGTCAGAGATAATGACATTCTGAAGATAATCTTCAGAACTCGGTATGGTCATTATGAATTTGTAGTCATGTCATTGGACTAACCAATGCTCCTGCAGCTTTCATGGATTTGATGAACAGAGTGTTCAAGCAGTACTTGGACTTGTTCGTTATCGTCTTTATTGACGATATCCTTATTTACTCTAGGAATGAGGAAGAACATGCGAGTTATTTGAGAGTTGTTTTGCAAACTCTCAAAGATCCCCAGTTGTTTGCAAAATTAAAAAAGTGCGAGTTTTGGTTACAATCTGTTGCCTTCCTTGGGCATATTATGTCTAGTGAAGGAATTCAAGTAGATTCCTAAAAGATAGAAGAAGTGAAACAATGACCTAGACCTACCTCTGCTACATATATCAAAAGTTTCTTGGGTCT
This sequence comes from Solanum acaule, assembly GCA_036250505.1. Classification (NCBI taxonomy): domain Eukaryota; kingdom Viridiplantae; phylum Streptophyta; class Magnoliopsida; order Solanales; family Solanaceae; genus Solanum; species Solanum acaule. The sequence continues at coordinate 160,551 of JAJOOR010000411.1, forward strand.
AGTGGGCTATTACAGACGGTTCGTGGAAGGATTTTCATCCATTGACTAGGTTGACTCAGAAGATGGTTAAGTTTTGATGGTCAGATGATTGTGAGAAAAGCTTCATAGAACTGAAAACTAAGTTGACTACAACTCCTGTCTTGACTCTACTAGAGGTTTCAGATGGTTATGTGATCTATTGTGATGCATCCAGGGTCGGCCTAGGTTTTGTGTTGATGCAGCGAGGTAAGGTTATAGCTTATGCTTCCAGACAACTTAAGGTATATGAGAAGAATTATCCGACTCATGACCTTGAGCTTGCAGCAGTGATATTTGCACTCAAGATTTGGAGACACTACTTGTATGGTGTTCATGTAGATGTGTTCACAGACCATAAGAGCCTTTAATATGTGTTCACCCAGAAAAAGTTGAATATTCTCCAGAGGAGATGGCTTGAGTTCCTCAAAGATTATGATATGAGCGTGCATTACCATTCAGGTAAGGCAAATGTAGTAGCAGATGCTCTTAGCAGATTATCCATGGTAGTGTAGCACATGTTGAGGAAGAAAGAAAGGAGCTAGCAAGGGATGTTCACAGACTTGCTCGCCTAGGAGTTCATCTTATGAGCATATTAGATAATGGTGTAACGGTTTAGAATGGGGCATAATCTTCTTTGGTAGTAGAGGTTAAGGAAAAGCAAGACAGTGATCCAATCTTGCTTGAACTTAAGGGTGCAGTCCACAATCAGAGAGTGGAGGTTTTCCCCTAAGGGTGAGATGGTGTACTTCGCTATTAGGGTAGATTGTGTGTTTTGATGTGGGTGAACTGAGACAGCATATTCTTGCAGAGGCCCATAACTCCAGATATTCTATTCATCCACGCCACTAAGATGTACCGTGATCTATGGGAAATCTTTTGGTGGAATGGCATGAAGAGGGATATAGTATATTTTGTGAGTAAGTGCCTCATTTGCCAACAAGTGAAGGTAGAACATCAGAAACTAGGAGGTATGACTCAAGAGATTAACATTCCTACTTGGAAGTGGGAAGTGATCAACATAGACTTCGTCACCGGTTTACCTCGTACTCGCAGACATCATGACTCAATTTGGGTGATTGTTGATAGAGTTACTAAGTCTTCTCGCTTTTTGGCGGTCAAGACTACAAATTCAACGGAGGATTACGCCAAGCTTTACATTAATGAGATTGTGAGGTTGCATGGGGTTCCTTTGTGTATCATCTTAGATAGAGGTCCTCAGTTTACCTCTCATTTCTGGAAGTCATTTCGAAAAGGTCTTGGTACTCAGGTTAATCTTAGCACAACATTTCATCCCCAGACGGATGGTCAGGCAGAGCATACCATTCAGACCTTAGAGGACATGTTGAGAGCTTGTGTGATAGATTTCAAGGGGAGTTGGGATGATCACCTTCCTCTCATTGAGTTCGCCTACAATAATAGTTACCATTCCAGCATTTAGATGGCCCCTTATGAGGCATTGTATGGGCGTAGATGCAAATCTCTTGTTGGTTGGTTTGAAGTAGGTGAAGCAGCCTTGATAGGGCCAGATTTAGTCCTTCATGCTATGGAGAAAGTGCAACTCATTAGAGATAGACTTAAGACAACCCAGAGTCGCCAGAAGTTTTATGCAGATGTGAGAAGAAGGGAATTGGAGTTCCAAGTTGATGAGTGGGTTTTCCTGAAAGTGTCACCTATGAAAGGGGTGATGAGATTTGGCAAGAAAGGGAAGCTCAGTCCCAGAAACGTAGTTCACCGCAAAGATGAGTCATAGTACACACATGAAAGAACTTAATGTTGTTTCCTAATAAATATTTTTGGCGCTAATCTCATAAGTTTACAATAAGCTTTTTTCTGGTTAAAAAATTATCGAACGAGCAAAGCAAAAATGTACATAATTAAGTTCAAGAATCTTGTCATAAGCAGGCTAGAAACAACACATTGAAGTTACTGTACATACATGATTACTTAGTTGAAAAGTTAAGGGCTTTGATAAACAATTAACGGTCAAAAGAATTACTTACTATTACAACTTCAGTTTCAGGATCAACTTGCTTTCCATTCTTCGTACGAGTTGCAATAAACATTTCAGCCTTTGATGGTTCCTCATTATTCTCTTTGGTTGCACGCTACAAAAAATGTAAAAAAATATAAGCAACTAACATGTAATCTAACAAAATATAAAAGATAAAAAATAGTTCAAGTATTTATGGTAATACTTTGACTTTCTTTTTTTTTTAAAAACTTAATATATGATAAAAAATCAGGGCAAAACTCTAACATAGTACACCTAAAGTATTTGAAACTTTGGGATGTTCTAATATGGGAAAATAAATATCAAATGATAAAGGTATCGCCGGCCCAACATTCCAAGACGGCTGGCCCCGGCAGCCATATTGGCCATTCTGGTGAAAACAATTGATTAGGGTATTGTAGTGCCTCCGATATTGTATCATGTATATCTCTCTCTCTATTCGTTATAACCTTCTATTTGTATCCTATTTTTTAGAGTTTTGTTTTAAATATGTCAAGTGACTTAACATATATTCACTAATGTTTTCTTTAAAAACTGTTTTATGATTTTTAAAATTTTTGGCCAAATGATTTTTTTAATTTTTCTCTGTTTTAATTTGTTTATATAAAAAAAACTGTTTTCTTTTGTTTGTCATTGTTTTTATTTTTTTATGTTTTAAATAGTTATTTTATTTTTTTAATTCAATTTAAAAGAGCCTTAATTTAAAAATACCAAGTGGTTTGATATGAGGCTGTCATTGGCAACTGTCGATGCTTCTGCCCTTGCTTATTTTTCAAGGCCTAAAATTACATATTAATTGAAACAAATGTAATAGTAAAACACTCATATTAATCACTAATTTAAACGTTTACAAAATGCAAAATGAACAAATAAAACACTCTTAATGCTACCATGTGCAACCTTTTTATGTTACATTTGATGGAAATGACAGATGAACCATCTTTTGGTACTCTTTGCCTCAATGTTTATACGAGAAGATAAGATAACCTAGGCAGATATATTTGTCTTAATAAGAAAAAGCACACTCCTAATGCTAACGTGCAACAATGTTAAACAAATACATAAATAAGATAGGCAAAAATGTTCTTCAATAAAAATGTGGGGTTTATAACATTTTGGAATGGCCTAACTAGACATGTTGATGTGATGGTGTCTGCTTAGGCCCATTTCTTTTTATTAGATAGTAATAATAGAAGAGAGGAGTTTACGGTCAGACATCAATTGATCGATTTATCCTTTTGCTTCAATTTTGTTTATTTTTATTCAATTTAATTTATTTATCTTATTTTAATATGTTATGCATTTAAAAATTACAAAGAAAGTGGTACTATAAAGAATATATCTTATTTGCATTTTTTTTTTTTTGTATGTTATGTTTTGCAAAATCTATAAATGATACTTATAAAGTTAGATAAAAAGAAAGTGCGTTGACATCTCTCTTTGGTCAAAAATCTTATTTATTATTTTTCTCCTTTTTTTGATAATTTTTTTTTATTATTATGCAAAAATAAATGGTGTCAATTAGTACTCCTTCATTTTTTTTAAAATATAAAAATTAATTGTCTTTATTATAATTCCATGACTTTTGATGGTCATAACTAACTCCTAAATTGTATTGATAATCATGATATATATTTACTCCTTTTTTTAACTTTTTATTTCATTTCTTTAAATATCTATTAGTTAAATGAATTAACAAAATTCTCATAAATAATATTGTTTTTGCAATAAATTTAATCTCAAATAACCGTTTGTTTGAGTCAGCCAGGTAATACTTGACACTAAAAACAATAAAATTCAATTAAAATTGAGTTATTAGCCCACAATAGCCTAGCTAGCTATCTGCACTTTGCAGTAAAGCATAAAATAATCACAATTACTATTACTCAATTTTTAAATTATGTTTTTTCTATTTTTTCTTATTATTTATTTCATATTAATGCATCACATCGTCTCTATAATAAGTGTAAGGAAAGAGGAAGAAGCTTTGGTAACAGAATGAATATTAATTTATCGATTAAATAATATATTTATAAAATAATAATATTTTACGGTCCCAATTATATTAATTTAGTGAGGTTTTACTATAATTTGCTTCTGTTAGTTCTTTCCAATACTCTTTATGTTTAGTTTTAATTTCAATTCTTGAAATTAATTAATTTTCAATTGTTAGAATTTCATCACAGAGACAATACTTTTGAATAACCTATTTTATTTAATTAATATCCATTTTTTGTTTGTCTTATTTTAAACAATTCCAAAAGTTTTCAAATATAATTAGTAATAATTTATTTTATTATTATATAGAAATAGTAGATGAGAGAACTTATGTAAGACCAAAAATCATTTGTTATGTACAACGCTTATTTAATGTATTATTTACATAATTAGTGTATTATTTATGAAAAACAACTAAATAAGAACAAATAAGATGGAAGGACTTATGTAAATGCACTAATTAATAGTAGATGAGAGAACCAATGTAAAACAAAAAATCTTTAACTATGCACAACGTTTGTTTATCATACAATAACTATAAATAATTTTATTTATATAATTAACATATTATTGGTGAAGCAACAAATAAATAAGAATGAGTAAGACAAAGACTTACATAAATTCTTTAATTGAGTGCAAGATTAACCTCTAATTACAATTACTAATAAATATTATTATTAGTAAGTATTTTTGTTCTCAGTAACTCATCCTCATTTGAAAAGATGGCTCCCTAGAATTGTATTATTATAAAAATATTATATAAATTCAATAAGATCTTAATGGTTGCGTGAACCTATTTACTACTTACTGTATACTAGAAAAGTGAATACATGAGCTTAGGGGCAGTCGGTGAATGGACTGATTTGCCCTTTTGAATCAATTTCTTCTATTTATAATTAATATTTAATATTTTTTATGTTTTAGTTTTTTTATCTTACTTTTCTTTTTAGTATATTATGTATTTAAAAATTACGAAGAAAGTGATAGTATAAGTCATAATGAAAAAAATATTGACTCTACAAATTTCTTATGTGCCTCATAAATTGGGATAAAGGAAGTAACATATATTAGTTAAAATTACATTAAAAATATTGTAATTCACAAAAATTAACAACTTAAAATATTTAAAAATCATATAAAAATTTAATTGATTCTCCTAATTATATCTGTGCCAACATGAAATAACATATATTGGGTATGTGCTCGCACGAGCTCTCGTATCTAATCATATAATAAGGTTAAAAAAGTGCGAGGAAAAAATGAGAGAAAATAAAATCAGTTGTAGTTGTAATAAGCACGCCTTAGCTAGGAATTAGGATTAAGATTTATAGGGTGAGTTCGGTAGGAAGAAAAAAACCTATTTTTAGTGTTTTTAGTAAGCAAAAAAAAAAATATACATAAAATTTATATGCAATCTAGCAAAATATTATAAGAGTGGGATAATGGGTACTAGAGAGTGAGATTATGATCAAGTGACTAGAATTAGATCTTATATAAGAAAGTCATTTTTTTTTTCTCATTTTTATGAAACTTATTTTCCTAAAAATAGAATCTAAAACATTTTGACCAAAAAATCTGATTGAATTAGAAAATTATCCGTATCGAACACACCCTTAGACTTTCCTTAAGCTACAAAATCTAACCACTTTGTTACCAAATATTAGAATAGTTTTTATTGGAAAATTGGATTTGTTATTATAATATTTGAGATTTTAAGAGAATAAAAAGTAGTAGTACTAGTAATTTGTTATCAAAGTCTATGGTTGGAATAATTTTAATAAGAAATAGAAAGTGAAAAGTGAGAAGAATGAGGGTTTGTTACGGATGTAGTGTGAACCACTTGCTTTCAAATGACTTAAAATATTGAAGTTAAAATAGTGACATGTTTCTTTGCAATATTGAAGTTAAAATAGTGACACGTTTCTTTGAAATTGTAGGTGCATTTTCCATCTAATACTCCCATGCCTATAAATTCATAATCCATCTATCAAACTTTTCACAACATATCAGACTTTTCTGTTGATAGAGAATTATAATACAACATGTTTTCTCTTTGCTTGCAGCCTAGTGCTAGGTGAACTTTTTTCTATCACTTCAACTCTTTTATTTTTGTTTCTTTTCTATCACTTATTATTTGTTCTTTCACATATATATATATATATGCAGTTTGAAAGTGCAAAGAGAGGAAATTATTGGTACGTGACTTTATTTTACATTATTTTGTTGTCTTTCTTTTTCTTTATGATATGTTGATGATATATAGGATCAAATGGAAATCCATGCAGGGAGTAGAGGTTATTATTCAACAAGAGTAGCCCGCAACCCAAACTTGGAAAAGTTGCAAACCAACTATTTGTTTCCTGAGGTTAGTATAATACACAACGGGGTCGTTTGGTGTGAGGGATATGAATAAATAATACTCGGATAAGAAAATAGTTTTGAAATAAAATTTTGGCATGTTATTTGATTGTCATGTTTGGGATAAATATCCCACCATTTATACCATAGTGATGGTATAAGTTATTCCATATACATGGTGTGATAAGTTATCCCATGATAACTTATCTCCAACCAAACGACCCGTTAGGGCTTTAATTTCATGCTTGCTTCTTTAATTTATCCTTAAAATTACATGAGGTCTGAGTCTAGCCATCCGAATAAGATTGGGGATCTAATGTCTAATTTGATAGAGATGTCTTATTTATTTTCATAGTTGACACATACAAATTAAATAATTATAACATGTTCAGTATACTCCTACAAGTGAAGTATACAAATGGTAGGATGTACATAGATCTTATGAAGTAATAATATAAACAATGTAATATTTTTTCAATGAAAATATATAATATATAGTTAGAATAATAAAACCTAACTCAAAAAGTTGAAAGTTTATATAATGATATTGACATAGTGTTACGCTGAATTTGACAAATTGATATACTGATATTAAAATAGTGTTGATTTGTTATAATGTTTGAAACTTGAAAAGAAACACCAAAAAATAAATTAATCTTTTTATAAACACATAACAATATATTTGTATAATGCATAAGGTTTGACCGTTTGAGAGACTTAAGAATATTTTAAAATGAGTGAATAAAAATAGTAAAAAGAGAATGAAAACAATAAATATAAAAATAATAATGTGGGTTCATAAAAATCGTCATCACGATATAAATGATGGAACAAAATAGGTTATCAGGTAAGAAAGATGTTAGTGTCTTTATGATCGACCTGACCCTAAATCTAGATTAATACTATTTTTTTTTAGATTAGTACTAGTATAAATTCCATGTGATTTGGTTATATATTTAATTTTAATGGCGAGGTATTAATTATTGTATTTTGGCAACTTATTTCACATAACAGATATTAGAGAGGGAGCTTAAGCATGTGGAGAAGTACCCAAATGCTAAAGTAATAAGCCTTGGGATTGGTGACACCACACAGCCATTACCCCAACCTGTAGCCTTGAGCATGTCTAATGTGCGTGACATAAATCATCAATACTTCTATTGTGTTTAGATTGATTTATTTTTACTGACTTTTGATTTTTCAGCTATTTTTTTTATTTGTTATAGTTGGTTTTAATTAACATAAAAGTTTTTAAAAGCATTTTTTAAGCTGAAAATGTACCAAAAAAATAAATAATACAAAAGTAGATATGAGACATTTTCAACTTACTTTTGACTTTTAGCTTATATGTCACGTTTAAAAATCAATCCAACCACCCCCTTAGTATACTTTACCCACGAGAAGCTATATATATATATATATATATATATTTTGTATATAAAAATGATATAATAATATTGTTAATTTACCCCTAAATAAGCTGGAATTTTCAAATGCTTTTTGGTTGTTAATTAATACCAAAAGGCCATTGGATGGAATAAAATAAGTTTGAATAATTTAAGCATTTTCCACAAAAGGATTTCGGGGAAGTTTAAGGATTTCTCTTGTCTAAAAGATTAAGTTAATTAACCAACATATTATACGTTTTTAAAGATATTCGAAGAATAATTCAAAATTGAATAAGACCATAGAGAAACCAGAGTTGACTTCAAAGTCCAAAAAATGTTCCATTTTTTTTTTAAAAAAAGAAGAAATTCCACAACATTTCTTTTTATGTTTTGATTTAATTTTACAGTCATATCATTCTAAATCAAACATGCACACCCCTATTTTAATCGTTGGACGCTATCGGACGTCAAACAACAAAATTTTCAACCTAAAAATTATTTTTATATGGTTTATAGTTTATATTTGCAGTATGCACGTGCTCTTTCAACACCTCAAGGATATACTGGCTACGGACTGGAACAAGGGAATAAGGTGGGTCATACTCTCTCTTTCTTTTCTGAGTTATATATTTATATATGCCGGTGTGTTTGGTAAGAAGGAAAATATTTTCACGGAAAATATTCAGAATATAATTTTTTGAAAAGTAAATGGATTCTTTATTTATTTTTTTGTGTTGGTAATAAGCAAGAAAATATTATCTCAATGGTATACTCTCTCTGTCTCTCATATTAACTGAATTTGTAAGATAATACACACTTATTAAGAAAAATATTCAAGGATATATATTTAGATTGTGTTTTTCACTATTATCCTTTGTAAAATCATAAATATAATGTTGAAAGTAGTGGAATTAACCTCTTGGAAAATATCAAACTTTATTAAAGACAAATATGAAAAAAATTCAAACATCCATCTTGAACTTTAAACAATTTAATTACTTCGAACAATGAAAAAAAACCTCAAAAAATTTAGTCAATATAAAATAAAGAAAGTATATATGTTGTCTAGCAAAACACTATGGAAGTGGGAGGGGATGGTGGCAGGATTCAAGGGGTGAAGGTTGAGGGAGTTGGGTGTATGGGAAGGAGACATCCAATTTGGAATATCACTTATGCAACATGTTTTTCCTACTTCCATTAGAGAAGTCATTTTTCTTATTTTTGAGGAACTTGTTTTCTCGAGATGAGGAAAACAATTTGACAAACCAAACATAGAAAGATTGAAAACTAGAAATATTTTCTCCATACCAAACAAACTCTTAACGTACTTCCTTTTTCTTGTTGACCAAATAAAATTAAAGTAATTTTATTGATTGAATTTGACAGGAACTAAGAAGAGCAATTGCAGAAACAATATATAAAGATCTTTTGGTAGAAGAAACTGAGATCTTTGTATCTGATGGTGCACAGTGTGATCTCTCAAGAGTTCAGGTATAATTACATATTTTCATTTTTAATCTGTTTAAAAAACAATGTTATCTTTCTATATTTGAAAGTAATTAAACTTTAAACTTCTATTTATCCTTAATCAATAATTTATAGTCGCACAAATGTTAAAGACAAGATTTAGACCACAAATTCTAGAGATTTTTCTTGATTGTACTTACTAGGGGTGTCAAAAATGAGCCCAATCATCGGTAACTCGTCCAATCCGTCCTAAATTTTAAGGGTTGAACTCAAGATAATTTGAATTGCGTATAATCTCAATTCTCAATTCATTCAAGCCTTACTCCATTATAAGAGAATCTTCAATTGAATCCAATTTAATATCCAATTTCAACCCGTTTTAAGACTTTTAATTACTATCACATACTCCCTAGTTGTCAATTGACATGTCTTGTGACACAACAAGTTCTTACTTGCAGCTCCTCCTAGGTTCCAATGTGTCAATTGCTGTGCAGGATCCATCATTTCCAGTGAGTAACTCTTGCTCTTACTTCTCTTAATTAATTTGGTTTCAACTTAATTATTTACACTTTTAACAGGGTTATATAGATTCAAGTGTGATTATGGGGCAGAGTGGTGATTTGAAGAATGATTCAGGGAGATATGGAAATATAAAGTACATGAAGTGTAACCTAGAGAATGATTTCTTTCCTGATCTGTCCAAAACTGAAAGAACAGATGTTATCTTTTTCTGCTCTCCAAACAATCCCACTGGTCATGCAGCATCTAGGCAACAATTGCAGCAACTTGTAGAGTTTGCTCAAGTAAATGGTTCAATTATTGTCTATGATGCCGCTTATTCTGCATATATTTCAGACTCAAGCCCTAAATCAATTTATGAGATCCCTGGTTCTAGAAAGGTAATATTATGAACTTTTCCAGTGAAGAATTACTCCCTCCGTTTCATTTTATGTGAGATAGTTTGATTCGGTACGGAGATTAAGAAAGAAAAGAAGACTTTTAAAACTTGTGGTCCAAAATAAACAACAGAAATTTGTATGGTTGTAAATCATTTCATTAAAGGTAAAATAAACATTTTATAGTTAAATTATTACTTAATATAGAATTATGTCATTATTTTTTAGATTGACTAAAAAGGAAAGTAAATCACATAAATTGGGACAGAGAGTATTACTTATAGATTCATCTTTAAACTGATTATTATTTCTTGCTGCAGGTTGCCATTGAGATCTCATCTTTCTCAAAGACTGCTGGATTCACAGGTGTCCGTCTAGGATGGACTGTAGTGCCTAAGGAACTCCTTTATCTAAATGGATTTCCTGTTATACATGATTTCAATCGCATAATATGTACTAGCTTTAATGGTGCTTCCAATATAGCTCAGGCTGGTGGATTGGCTTGTCTATCCCCGGAGGGTTTCAAGGAAGTTATGTTTAAAGTAGACTACTATAAGGAGAATGCAAGGATTTTAGTTGAAACTTTCACTTCACTGGGGTTTCGAGTTTATGGAGGTAGCAATGCGCCTTATGTTTGGGTTCATTTCCCAGGTTCCAAATCATGGAATGTGTTCAACTGGATTCTTGATAAGACTCACATCATTACAGTTCCTGGAATTGGATTTGGTCCAGCTGGTGAAGGATACATAAGGGTTTCTGCTTTTGGACACAGAGAGAGCATCTTGGAAGCATCTAAAAGACTCATAACTTTACTTTGTCACACAAATTAATACTTACTTTCATTCTCTGTTGACTCCAACTTCTCATTTTTCATGGTTTACACTTAATAAGATTCACTTAAATAGTTGACACTCTTTTATTCTTTTTGTTTTCTCATCAATTATCATTTCTCTCATCTTGGAAACAATTGCATTATATTACTTCATAATATGTCTTGCACGTCCATAAGATACTTGAGCATCATTCACAATTTAACCTGGAAAATTAGAATTCCAAGAAACCTTAAAACCAACAGAAAAAATTAAGCTATATTATGAGCTAGTGTATTCCATGCATGAGGGATATATACAAAGAATTCATCATTTCAAAAGAACTCATCAAAATCTATATATCCTTGCAAGCAATATCTATTTTTCAAGAGATTATGATTCTCTTTTGTAGCATTTTGTCACGTCATTAGTCTTCTACTAATCCCTCATGTGGCTCTTGACAACTTGTTCACGTCTTGCACCAGACAATACAATAACATTTATATAACAAGAAATTTGTAGATTAAAATATCAAATTTTAGCAAAATTTAGTGATTCTTTACCGAAAGGCCTCTTACGGAAGAAATAATCCCAATAATTAGAAAACAAGACATGTTTGTACACTAGTTTTTCTCCATCTTTCAGCATTTATGGAAATGGACCCATGACACTGTCAAGGCAAGGTTTCAAAAATAACAGTACAGATATTCGAGTCGTGCTTAAATCAACTGCTACAAAATGCTCAATACTCTTGTATCGATCATTGCTCCTGATCTGCACCAGGTCACCTATGTTAACAACTAAGGCGCCTTTGATTGGAGTTAGGTAGATCCAATTATTGCCTTTAGTCCCTCGCACATATAGACCTCCCGTTTCGTCTTGGAAGAGCAGAGTGATGCAGGACATGTCGCAGTGTTGGCGAGACCCAATGGTGATACTTGGATTTAGGCATGGTGGATAGTACTTTATGTTGATAGCCATAGTTGCCATCAAGAGAGGTTCTAAAGATTCATCAATTTCATTGACATTGAGACCCTTCAATAGCACCTCTAACAACTTTTTAGCAAGTGGCTTAACCCACTTTTGATACTCCAAGACTTGGTTCCTATAAACCAATGACAAAGTTAGGAATTTCGTTAAGAGCGTACAAAATTTAATGGCAAAGTAATTTAATGTCAAAGTCAAGAATTTCACTAAGAATGTTCCAGTAGTCCATCAGAAACAACAGTTTTACCCCACAAAGGTAGAAATAAGATCTGCGTACATCATATCCTCTCCATACCCTAATTGTGGAATTATACTATATATATTATTGTAAAAAGGATAAAAAAAATTCCTGCATATGCAATATAATTCTGATTTAAGTTATATAAACCTTTATAAATTTTAGATATAATGATCAAAAACACGCCTGGAGTAACACATTTTTGAAACTCTCCTATCTGATTTATCATCAACTAATTATCAAAACACATCTCAAAATTAATTAGTTGGTGGCCAGTAGGAAGAAATTTTATGCCTAATTAACTTGTCACACAATCTTTTGTGATTGTATTGAGACACTTGGTCAGTAAGTTTCGAGGTTTGTTTTGATAAATAGCTAACAATAGTTCAGATAGAAAACACAAACACCTTACAGTTACATATATGAAACTCATGAAAAAAGTAATACTACAGGTATGCTTTATTACTTACTCAAAAACACATGACTTATAAATTACATAGAACGGAAAACCCAAAAAGTTACCTTGTTTGAGGAGGCCAAAGATTGCTATCATTTTATGGATTACAAACATGTTTTATACTATCCCTTCACTCCAAAACTTTCTCATTTTTCTCACCAATAGCACTCCAAAACATCAACACATATTCACCATCACTATAGCTCTCTTTATAATATATGAATGATCTATTAATGACCAAAACCATATTCTTGAATTGTTTTTTATTTAGTGTTTCAATTTTTTTTCTTTTAAGTTAATCAAACATCATCATCATAAAATATATCTTCTAGAAATAGAAATTGGTGAGGTGGCTTTTTGGGCTCATATACATGAATTGTTGTTTGTTTGCATAATATTTTTAAAAAATTTGTGTACTCTATTATATCCATAATAAATTATCAGTAAAAATAGTACTACTATAATTTAATACATTATTTTACTTTTAATATTATAATTTTATAGCTATAGATTATTATGACAATTGAAAAGATTTGATGGGGACATATACCAAATGTGTATTTTTTTTTTGAGTAAATAGGAAAACGTTTTAAAAAGTCATAAAAGCGGTACTACTTAAACTTGTTAGAAGAAAAAATTCCATATGCTTGAGTGCATTTCCCTATACATGACTAAATCTTCATCATATTTGTGTTCTTCGTTTGCTAGAAAATCAACACATTAATTTACCTCTCTTCAAACATTTTAGATAGTGTCAAATGTAAAATTATTAAATTTCAATTATGCCAAATGCTCAAAATACAAGAAATGTGAAATTCTACACTAATTTATACTGGTTTAAAAGTCAAAAACTACATTCTACAACATATCAACACAATTTTTTAATGAGTTGAGATAGTAAATAAATGCGTCAATGATCAGACCAAACTTGGATGAATTTGATGAATCATATTTTCATTAATGAGTTTTTGTTGTTAGGGTGAATTTTTTGTTGAATTTACGTAGTATTTAATAATCAAAACTCGACATTTGATACCACTTTTCGTCATTGAGAGACTACCTATCACAATCTTTGATGATTGAGGGGTTTTGGCACCCTATATTTGATAACAGTCCTAGGAGTGAAAGTAAATTCATTCTAAGCTCGAAATCTATAGTTGATGCTGGAGATAGTTACTACCGGTCACGATCGTAGAAAATGATAAGCATCATTTAAGTAGGTGCTTTTCCCCTCATTTTTTGTATTCCGTATCTGATTTAAAACTAAATGCAAATACATTTCTAAACTCGAAATCTTTAATTAATGGCGGAGATGGTTACTACCCATCATGAATATGTGTTTTTTCTTATTCTATATTCGGTTCGCTTTATTGAAAACACATTTTTTCAAATTATAGAGTTCAAGTTTGAAATTATCACAGTGTTACACACCAACGATTGGAAGAATAAACTTACAATATTACAAAGAAAAAAAATATGTTGAAAATTTATTATAAACAAATGTAACGACCTGATTCCGTCGTTAGGGAACAACCAATGGAAAAAGAATTGGGCTCAGAAAACTTTTTGGTAGTAACTTGGAATTTTCTAACCTAGTCTAGATTTGGACGAAATTGGAATCAGAAAGGTCTAGGGAAATCTGGAAAAGAATGAGAGATCTAATTATGAATTTGATTACATGAATGGATAGCTAAGACGTTAAGGAACCCATACGACTTTACGAAATCGAATTCGGGCGAGTAGAACTCTCGAAAATGATCTTAGCGTGAGCGGGTGGTTTTTGAAGGTCAAGGGTTGAAGGTGTGTTGTGAAATGGGGGCTTGGAATTCAAATTCCAACATTCTGTCTTCGTGCATGCTGCCGTAGCGGGATGGTTGCCGCTGTAGCGGGACATACGCGACTTAAGTTGGAAATAAACCCCAAAAATGTTTTTTTCTACACTTTTTGACTTTGAGAGCTAAAGAACAACCCCAAGTGTGTTCTTGATGGTTTTTCACCATTCCTGAGGCTAAAGTTAAGGTTACTTCCCAAATCCATGTTTCGATCCGTAGAACTTAGTTTCTTGGGTAATTATCGATGGGGGAGGGTTTTGATCTGGGAATTATGGTGGAAAAAGCCCTAATATAGGTATGGGGATCATGGGTTTGGTCTAGGGTTATTGAGTTCGTTATAATCCAGATAATTAGACCTTTGATTGTTGATCCTTGCGTATAAATTGTTGTTTGTAGACCTAGAACAATTGGAAAGAATCCGAAAAGGAAAGATTCAAGTGCCTTAGGGGATTCAAGCTTGGATTCGAGGTAGGTGATGGTTGTCATTTCATATTTTATGTGATGTATGTTAGTATGTGAATGAAGCCTATTGATCACACCTGATGTAAATAAGTATGAACGAAGAACTACATGCCATGAATCACCTCTTGTTGTATGATTGTGAGAATATACATTGTGATTGTAATTGTAGTTTGTTGTATGGGTGGGTGTCATGATCCGACACACTCAATAGGATTGATTGCCACGTTCCAGCATAAACATGGGATCGACTGCCATGTTTTGGTATAAACATTGGATTGGGTACCACGTACCGGTACACTAACAGTTTGGGCATGGGTTCCATAAGAGGACCATTAAATTGGGTTCGATGAGAAAACCATTGATTGTTATATCTACTTGACATAACTGTATATCTTGAGAATATGGAATCATGTATTGCTCCTGAAATGATAATCGATGTGTATATATATATTCTGCGCATGTATGTGTTTACCTTGTTGTAATTCTGATATATGTTGTGCTTACTGGTATAGCTGCGTGATCCTACCAGTACACTGTGGTTGTGTACTGATACTGCACTTGCTTGTTCTTTGTTGAGTACAATGCATCTCCAGGCGGCTATTGATAAACCTCAGCTAGGTGACTATTGAGCGTGATCAGATTCAAGGGTGAGCCAGTTCTTTCAGGCTACCATGGATCTTTCTTGTTTAAGTCCACTCTTTTCGAACTTAGACTATTTGTTTAAGGTGTTTGTTTAGTTTCGGGGTTGTACCCCTTGTTCATAGATTTGTCGTTAGTAGAGTTTTGGTACAATAACTTTCAGGTTCTAGGAGTTGAATTTCCGCATTAGTTTGGTTAATTATTTGTTAAAACCTTTGGAGTTTATAGCAATTCCATTTTTATTGTCATTTAAACCCGCTTCCGTAACTTTCAATGCTTTAGTTTTGATTTAGTTGTGTAGTTTTTGGTTTGGGTTGTAGTAATGGTTTTCCCACCGGAGGGTTAATGTGGGTGCCAATCACGACGATCTGGGTCGTGACAAAGTTGGTATCAGAGCCTAGGTTCGTTGATCTCATTGTACCAAAATGAGTCTAGTAGAGTCTTGCGGAACGGTACTAAGACGCTCATATTTTTTTTCGAGAGGCTATAGGACTTTAGGAAAGACTCACTTCTTTCTACTCTTTCGTGCTATGACTTGAATCCAATTGGTATCTGGGTGATACAAATTGGTATCTTTCCTTCTTTACTCTATGGTCCGAACTAGAGCAACAAAACTGGTAACATCATCACTAGCAAGAGAGGATGTGTATAGACTACTGACAGTTGAATAGGGTCACCATTCGAAATAAGTATCCACTGCCTCGAATAAATTATCTTTTGACCAGTTGCAGGGTGCATCAGTTTACATTTTTGCTCTTGTATTGGGAGACCAATAATGGTCATCTATGGAACAAACTAATTTAGAAATCGGGCTTGTCGGTGAGTTGTAACTTGAAAACTGTGAATATGTGTTCCTTGTTGCCTGAATTAACTGTGAATGTGGAAGTTGTATTTGCTTGGATGTGATGATATGATCATGTGCACAATAAGTGTGAATTTTGATATGTTCAATATGCTGGCTGAATTGATTAAAACTATACAAGTTGTAACTGCTGACTATCGTGAAACCTTTTGTGGAAAGAAGGTCATGACTAAGTTCGATGCAAGGGTCTAGATAATGTACGAGGTGATTTGTAAGAAAGATCTAGACGTGTCTTGCGCTTGAGTAATAACCGTGTGAGTGTCTGGGTGTATCATAGGGATGTGTGGGTTATGGTGTTGAAGAATGGAAAGATGGATTGTGTATCGTTGGATTGACTCGAGGTAGACAATGATTATCCTAGTTTAGAAGATTATCCTAAATTACTCAGTAAAGTTGAAAATCGCCGTAAGTTTTAAAAAAGAGAAAACCCCCAGAAAAATTATTGCCTGGGTACTATTTCCATCTGAGACACTAGGGTGAGACTTTTCCGCTAGCGCGAGGGCACCAAAGCGGAAATTTCCAGCTAGAGCGAGACAGGGTAAGACAGAGCCTCAACCCTGGCTCCTCTATTTTTCCCAAGTCTCCTTATAGAACTCGAATCGAATCTGAACTAACCCCTACAATCCAATCAGTGTTCAGCAATTGAGGATAGACTATAAAACCTTGTAATAAATTTAATGTTGTCAAAAACAACAAAAAAACTTATTGCCTGGGTACTGTTTCCATCTGAGCCACTAGGGCGAGACTTTTCCGCTAGCGCGAGGTCACCAGAGCGGAAATTGCCCGCTAGAGCGGGACAGGGTGAGACAGAACCTCAACCCTGGCTTCTCTATTTTTCCCAAGTCTCCTTATAGAACCTGAATCGAATCTGAACTAACCCCTACTATCCAATCAGTGTTCAGCAATTTAGGATAGACTATAAAACCTTGTAATAAATTGAATGTTGTCAAAAACAGCAAAAAAACTAGCATCCATGTGCTTACAAAAACAAAAAAGGGTGTGCAAAATTTTTTATGTGTGAATTTTGGTTGACTTCGGTTGCCTTTTTGGGCCATGTTGTTTCAAAGGAATGGGTAATGGTAGATCTCCAAAAGATTGAGTAGTCAGGAATTGGGTCCGACCTAGTTCTGTGATTGAAATTAAGATTTTTGTGGGGCTCGCTAGCTACTATTGTCGCTTGTAAATGGATTAATGTCAGATTTGCATATTCAAGTTTATAGGTGACAACATTCAAGACGTTTTGGTAAAGGACGGTTAGATAATGAACACCATTACTTTGGAGAATGCATATAGTATTGCTATCATAACATGTTATGTCAATTGAGGTTAGAAGTTATACTACGATTTCATAGATTGATTGTATATCAAGATGATAGGGCTCAGTGTTATCCTTTTTCTGGCAAGACCAAGGCCGAGGGTTTGATGCAGTGATCACAAGTATTATTATTATTTGTGACCGGATGGCTAATGTGTTGTTTGATCCGGGTTCTACTTATTCTTATGTGTCCGTGCAATTTGCCATATAATTTGATATGATTTGTGATATACTTGATGCCCTCATCCATGTTTCTACCCCAGTTGAAGAGTTAGTCATAGTCACCCATGTATATCATATGGTCCTGTTGTGTTATGGATTTTCAGATTTGGGTTGATTTGGTTATGCTGAATATGACTAACTTGATATAATCTTAGGTATGACTTGGTTGTCCCCCTATTATATTGTGTTTAATGGTAATGCTAAGTCGGTAACTCTAGAGATCCCAGGTAGGGAAAGGTTAGAGTGGGAAGGGGGTACAAGCCTAAGCCAGCTAAGGTCATATCTTTCGTGCGGGGTAGGAAACTAGTGGGGCAGGATTGTTTGGCGTAATTGGCTCATATTCGGGATGTTGAGGTTGAGTCTCCCTCTATTGAGTCTATTTCCTGTGGCGTCAGAATTTAGAGAAGTGTTTCCTACTGATTTGCCTAGTATGCCTCCGGATAGAGATATAAATTTCTGCATTGACTTGGAAACTGGCACTCGCCCCATTTTCATCTCTTCGTATCGTACGGCTCCGACAGAATTAAGAGAGCTTAAGGCTCAAATCCAAGAGCTTCTTGATAAGGTTTCATCCATCCTAGTGCTTGCCCGTGGGGTGCTCCTGTCTTGTTGTTAAGAAGAAGGAGGGTAGTATGAGGACCATTGATTATATCTTAAGCCATAAGGGAGTGGATTAATATCGAAATGACAAGCTTATGGATAATGAAAGTTCTATTGAGTATACTTGGGCAAAGGAAATTGAAGATTTTAGTAAGAAGGTGCGTATAAAAATTGGGTTAGTTCTTTCAATTTGATGAGTATACCTGAGTTTGAGGTATCGTGTTGATGAAAAGGTTGACTTCATAGTGATCGTCAGGGTTGACTAAGCATAATGGTAATAAGAGTTTGTGATTGGATGCAACTATATAATAAGATTGTGGTTAAGCGAATTCGGTGTAGTAATTATGACTTGCGAGTACCTAAGGTTGTGGCTTCCTAATATCTAGCGAGTAACGTGGTTGCATGAAAGGTTTTGAGAGATGGTGGGATACCACTCGAATAGAATTTAAAAAGAGCTAGAGCCATAATATTTTATTTCATTGCAAAGGCTGAAGATATATCTTTATAGGGATAGATAATTGGGTTCAGAGACAAGTGGTTTTATTTATTTTGCTGTGGCTATGGTAATAGTGTCATAAGTCCATCATATTGGTTAAAAACTATTAGAAAGGACTTGAGAAAGGAGGGTACAAACATTAGCTCGAGTGTGATGATAAGTGCTTTGTTTTTGTTTTGAGTTTAGTAATGAGTACGATTGAATTTTTAGCGAAAGATATTGTAATATCGATGGAGAGGCGATCAATGATAAACGAAGATCCATGAATTCATAAAATTTTTCAAGGTATAAGCTAATGTTGATAGAGAAAGAGATTGTGTTATACGGTGGAAATTACAATTCATATTTTTCATTGTAAGTCTACATTCGTGGTGATGTATTTTGTCAAGGTATGAATTGGCAAGGTGATAAATGATCAATTGTATCCGGAATGAGCATTTGAAAAGACTTACACCTGGGTTGAGTTGTAAAGTTTATTACTGTTGATTGTTAAGTACCTAAGAAAGGTTTTCATTTAAAAGTGTTTGTTTAGAGTAAGGTAAATGGTCAAAGTGCTCATGATGGTTGTCAGTATGATGCACTAGCTATGCTCACGTGTGTTTTCATTTGTATGGGTGGATACCTAGTGGTGGATCAAGTGTACTGTTCCTGCGATGTTCTCTTGGTTGAATGAGATGATTGGGATGACTTAGTTATTTCATATGACATATTTGGTGTTGTTTTGGAGTTGTTAAAGTATTTTAGTGGTTCTACATGTACCACTGACTTATGCAAATTTATAGAAGAGCTACCATGTGTATTTATGGTTGTCCGACAATCTTAATTTCCATCTTGTCGTCGAGGTCATGTATCGATTATGTGTGGTTGAATGTGGGGATCATTGGGTCCAATTCTATTATTCTTAAGGGTAATTTACAATCACAATTACTAAATCTAACATTTCGATAGTGTTGTTAGAGGGTTGGTATGCTGGGATATGTCCCTCGATAAGTATATGATGTCTAAAGATCAAATTGTTATAACTTAAGCTCATGGGAATTTGGGTTGTGAGATGGAGATGTTGATAAGAACTATGATTTTTTTGGGTATTATGAGTGTGTGTTGATTCAGGTTCACCTCTAATTGTGGCGAGTTTGGACTTAGGATTTATCATGGTTATGTGAGAAAAGATTTGTCCTGATGTTGTCTCAAAGTCCTTGATAACATGTTGCAGACACGTGAACGATCAACTTTGGTTGTTATAGGGAATAGCTTTGTTGTTAGTTAAGTGCACATATAACAATAATTATCACTCGAATATTGTGATAACTTCATTGAGGCATAGTATGAAGAAGAACCGATTGAAATTCTTGATTGCAATGTCCGAAAGCTAAGGGCATGCGAGACAAGTATCTCCTTTTGTTCAGCGATTCAAGTACTACTCTACCTTTACTTTAGCCAGTCTTCCCTAGTTGATCACTCGGGGACGAGTGATGGGTAAATTGGTATATATTGTAACGACCTAATTCCGTCATTAGGGAAAAGACAATGGAAAAAGAATTGGGGTCAAAAAACTTTTTGGTAGTAACTTGGAATTTCCTAACCTAGTCCAGATTTGGACGAAATCGGAGTCAGAAAGGTCTAGGGAAATCTGGTAATGAAGTGGAGATCTAATTATGAATTTGATTACATGAATGGATAACTAAGACTTTAAGGAACCCGTACGACTTTACGAAATCGAATTCGGGAGAGTAGAACTCCTAAAAATGATCTTAGCGTGAACGGGTGGTTTTTGAAGGTCAAGGGTTGAAGGTGTGTTGTGAAATGGGGGCTTGGAATTCAAATTCCAACATTCTGTCTCTGTGCATGCCGTCGTAGCGGGATGGCTGCCGCTGTAGCGGGACAGACGCGACTTAAATCGGAAATAAGCCCCAAAAATGTTTTATTCTGCACTTTTCAACTTTGAGAGCTAAGGAACGACCCCATTTGTGTTCTAGATGGTTTTTCACCATTCTTGAGGCGAAAGGTAAGACTTTTACTCCACAAATCCATGTTTCGATCCGTAGAACTTAGTTTCTTGGGTAATTATCAATGGGGAGGGTTTTGATCTGGGAATTATGGTGGAAAAAGCCCCAATATGGGTATGGGGATCATGGGTTTAGTCTAGGGTTATTGAGTTCGTTATAATCCAGATAATTAGACATTTGATTATTGATTCTTGCATATAAATTGTTGTTTGTAGACTTAGAACAAGCAGAATGAATCCGAAAAGGGAAGATTCAAGTGCCTTAGGGGATTTAAGCTTGGATTTGAGCTAGGTGATGGTTGTGATTTCATGTTTTGCGTGATGTATGTTAGTAATTGCTTTATTGTAATGCATGCATGTATGTGAATGAAGCCTATTGACCACACCTCATATAAATAAGTATGAACGAAGAACTACATGTCATGAATTATCTCTTGTTGTATAATTGTGAGAATATACATTGTGATTGTAATTGTGATTGTGGTTTGTTCAATGGTCGGGTGTCACGATTCGACAAACACTAACTAGGATTGGTTTCCACGTTCCGGCATAAATATGGAATTGGTTGCCACATTCCGGCATAAACATTAGATCGGGTACCACGTACCGGTACGCTAACAGTTTGGGTATGGGTTCCATGAGAGGACCATTGAATTGGGTCCCATGAGAGAACCATTGATTGTTATATCTACTTGACATAACTGTATATCTTGAAAATGTGGAATAATGCATTGCTCCTGAAATGATAATCGATGTGTATATATATATTTTGTGCATGTATGTGTTTACCTTGTTGTAATTCTAATATATATTGTGCTTACTGGAATAGCCACGTGATCCTACCAGTACACGATAGTTGTGTACTGATACTGCACTTGCTTGTTCTTTGTTGAGTACAGGCATCTTCTAGCGGCTATTGATAGAGCTCAGCTAGGTGACTATTGAGCGTGATCGAATTCAAGGGTGAGCCAGTTCTTTTAGGATACCATGGATCTTTCTTGTTTAAGTTCACTCTTCCCGGACTCAGACTATTTGTTTAAGGTGTTTGTTAAGTTTCGGGGTTGTACCCCTTGCTCTTAGATTCGTCGTTAGTACAATTTTGGTACAATAATTTGCAGGTTCTAGGAGTTGAAATTCCGCATTAGTTTGGTTAGTTATTTGTTAAAACCTTTGGAGTTTATGAGGACTCTATTTTTATTGTCATTTAAACATGCTTTCGTAACTTTAAATGCCTTAATTTTGATTTAGTTTTGTAGTTTTTGGTTAAGCTGTTTGGTTTGGGTTGTAGTAATGGTTCTCCCATCGGATAGCTAGTGTGGGTGCCAATCGTGACAGTCTAGGTCGTGACAACAAAAGTAGGATAAAGGGTAAAATAAGATTATTGAATGATTAGAACAAAAAAAGATAACGACACAATCATACCAACTCACTAGTTACGTAAAGAGACATTTTTTTTGTCATTACATAATAACAAATTTGAAAATACAATAACATTTACATAACAAGAAATTTGTAGATTAAAAGATCAAATTTTAGCAAAATCTAGTGATGCTTTACCAGAAGGCCTCTTACGGAAGAAATAATCACAATAATCAGAAAATAAGACATGTTTGTACACTGCTTTCTCCATCTCTCAGCAATTGTGGAAATGGACCAATGACAGTGTCAAGGCTAGCATTGAAAAATACCGGTATGAATATTCAAGCCTTGCTCGATCAACTGCTATACAATGCTTGATACTCTTGTATCGATCGTTGCTCGTGATCTGCAACGAGTCACCTATATATGATAACCTATAAGGCCTCGTTGATTGGATTTATGTGGATCCAACTATTGCTCTTAGTCCATCAGACATATAGGCCTCCCTTGTCGTCCTGGAGGAGCATAGTGATGTAGGACACGTTGTAGTTTCGGCGACAACCAATGGTGATACTTGGATTTGGGCATGTTGGATAGTAGTTTATGTTGATAGCCATATTTCCCATCAAGATAAGTTCTAAAGATTCATCAATTTCATTGACATTGAGACCCTTCATGAAGGGAGGGGATGAGCTCTAATTATGTTTGAGAGAATGAGTATTTGTTGAATTACTGTGGGTTTGGGTATGAACACGTAATTATTTTGAGTATTATGACCTAATTATGTAGTTTTTTCCTCTCTTTTTTTGGAGTAAATAGGAAAAAGCTTTAAAAAGTCATAAAAATTGTACTACTAAAATCTGTAAAAATAAAAAATTTAATATGCTAGAGTGCATTTCCCCATACATTACTAAATCTTCATCATATTTGTATTCTTCGTTTGTTAGAAAATCGACACATTAATTTGCCTCTCTCCAAATGTGTTAGATAGTGTCAAATGTAAAATTATTAAATTTCAATTATGCCAAATGCTCGAAATTCAAGAAATGTGAAATTATACACTAATTTATAATGGTTAAAAGGTCGGAAACTACATTCTACAACATATCAACACAATTTTTTAATGAGTTGAGCTATTAAATAAATGGGTCAATGATCAGGCCAAACTTGGATGGATTTGATGAATCATATTTTCGTAAATGAGTTTTTGTTGTTAGGGTGATTTTTTTGTAGAATTTATGAAGTATTTGATAATCATAACTCGACATTTCATACAAGTTTTTGTCATTGAGAGACTACCTATCACAATCATTGATGATTGGGGAGGGGGGAGGGTTTCTGTAACACATCGGTATTTGAAAGAGCTAAATTTAGAAAGAACTGATTTGGAAAGAGCCAAACCTGAAATTTTACAAGTTATGAGTTTTGGGTCAACTTCAAATGAGCATAACTTTCAGTACAAGTTGATTTAGGTAGCCCATAAGATATCAAATGAAAGGTCTTAGAATCCTCTTTCCAATGCCGCTGAGTTTTCTAATTTTCGAGCTCGTGTGAGAGAGATATGCCTGTTTGAAGTTGCGCTGTCCGGTTAAAGAAAGTTACCGAAAAAATGTGAGGGGTATTTTGGTTGTTTCCTTACCCTTTTAGATTTAAGTGTTTTTAGTAAATAATTAGGGGTCTAAACTGATTAGGTTCAGTTTTCCCAAACCAATCTCTTAGGGTTTTGAGAGGAGTTCAAGAAGAGGATAAAAGATAAAAGTCAAGTCATTCATCAAGTTTTCTTGTGAATCGAAGGTTGTTTCGCCAAGAGTTTATTCCCTAAGAGGTATGTGAGTTCTCATAGTGTTGGGTTTGTTCACCCACACGCCAATCATGTAATTTTCAGCCTATTTCATTCTTGAAAGTTGCAGGATTTGAGTTCTTGATGAGTTTTCATGAAGTTTCATTCGTAATCTGGATTGTTAAGGTTTTGATGAGTTCTTGAGATAAATGTATGTGTCTGAGAGTTGTTTTTGAGTAGATTCTCATTTACTTGTATTGGGTAATTGAATCTAAGTAGAATTTGACAAAAGAAATCGATTCTAGACAAATTAAGGTCAGAAAACGAGTAGAAAAAATTGTCTGAAAGTCCTGGGGGAAGGCTGGGGCGGCGCGCCCCAGTAGTGTTATTGGATTCAAGTTGATACTCAAAAGATTGAGGCAGTGCAGAACTGGCCTAGACCAACATCTCCAACTAACATTAGGAGCTTATTGGGATTGGCTGGTTATTATATGAGGTTTGTCTAGGGGTTCTCATCAATTTTATCCCTGTTGACTAAGATAACTCAGAAAGCAATTAAGTTTCAATGGTCTGAAGCTTGTGAGAAAAGCTTTTAGGAATTTAAAACTAGGTTGACTATTGCCCTAGTGTTGACCTTACCAGAAGGTACGCAAAGTGTTGTGGTGTATTGTGATGCGTCCAGAGTTGAATTGGGTTGTGTATTGATGCAAAATGGCAAGGTTATACCTTATTCCTTTAGACAACTTAAGGTTCACAAGAGGAACTACTCAACCCATGATCTAGAGTTGGCTGCTATAGTATTCACTTTGAAAATATGGTGTCATTATCTTTATGGTGTTCATGTATATGTGTTCACTGATCAGAAGAGTCTTCAGTATGTATTTAGTCACAAAGAGCTTAATCTCATACACAAAAGGTGGTTGGAATTACTCAAGGATTATGATATGAGTATTCTCTATCAACCAGGTAAGGCTAATGTTGTTGCTAATGCCTTGAGTAGGTTGTCTATGGGTAGTACCTATAACACCTTAGAAAAATTAGCTTTTGGACTCAATAGAAAATTTGTGAACCACGGCAGGGTTCACAGACCGTGAAAGGAACCACGGTCCGTCACCTGCCCGTGGCTTATGCCCTCCCAGAAGAGGTGGACCACGAGACCCTTCACGGGTCGTGGACCACCCCACAAGCCTGGGGAAGCTCGTGGAAGCCAAGCAGAACTCACCAGGCTCAGATATCAAAACACGGAGCCCTTCACGGGCCGTGATCTTAATGAAGGGCCATGGTGGCTTCCGTGAAGCCAAACCAGTAGGCCCCTAGCCCAACTAAAGGACCACAGTGACCTTCACGGTCCATGATCCTTCACATGGTCTTGGACCACCCCACAAGCCTGGGGAGGCTCGTAACTTAGTCAGAACTTACCCTAATCGGCGATTCCGACTAATGTCGCCGAATGATCCGCTGCAGCACAGATTTTCGAAAACTATAAATACTCGTTGAGAGTTGTAGTTTAGTATCAAATTTCAAGTGTGGAACAATTAATATAATTTTTAGTGTTTTTTATTTTTGCTATGAGTTTGAGAGGGTTTTGAAAACTTGAAGAAGAAGATGGTTTCATCTCCAAGGATTTGGACTTGGGTCTCTTGGATTCTTCATTCTTGCCCTATAACAAGACTTAAATCTTCATACACATTTGAATGCAAGCTCATTTAGGTATAAATATTTATCTCTTGATGTCTGGCTAAAAACCCCAATTCTTAGGGTGTGATTTAGCGAATATGGGTTAAGATTGTTGTTAGGTCTTGCTTGCTGATAGATTAGATGTAGTTTAATGGTGATTTTGTCTAGTAGTTGTGGATAAATTTAACAAATTTGTAGTTTCAAACACAAGTTTATTTATGTGTTTTCGGCTTGCTCGAGAGAGAAGTCGCGAAACGAAGACTACTAGATTGATTGCCTAAGGAATGGGTCGACATGAGGTTTAGCTCAAGAGAGTGAACCCTAGTGCCATATCCTAACACTCATCTTGAGAGAGTGAGTGGGGTAAGGCGTAGGCTGGTCTTCATGCGGCAAGTGGGTGTCCGAGAGGAACCCATTTGAAACGGGGTAAGTTGCTAGAGAGAGAACTTATTCCCACATAAAGCTTAGCCTAGTCACTATTACTCTATAAATTTTCTATCGAAAGCGTGTACCCAATAATTTAGATTAACCCGTATTCCAGTCACATCCCAAGAATCCCCTTCTCATTGCTTAGGTTTCTTTGTTAATTTTGTTGTTTTTACTTACTAGTGACAAAACCTCCATTGTTAATTGACACTCTTGTGTCCCCCTTTAATTTACAATGTTTTTAATTGTTAATATATTTAGCTACGACTAATTAGAATGAAATTCTAATTTTCTATTAATTCTCAAAACATCTCCCTTGGGACACGACCCCAACCCTTGGTTGGGTTACTATGCTATTTCACAATCGTAGACACTCGTAATGGAAGTTGTGTTGTTGATTACACTAAACATCAGTGTATAATTTACTAACCCTTACCTTTACGTCAGATTAGACATCACATCAATGTATGGCTTACTTTTCACCCTCGCACCAATTGACATTAGTATATTAGATAGTATCACACTAAATCTCTGTTGATAATTCTTTTCTTATTAACTACCTCTTTGGTCCGGCAAGTAGCGACAAAGCGAGTTCTAAAGTTGGCCACCGTAAAAAATACTTCTAAACGAAAGAATTATTAATGCATGCAACATAACTATTCAAGAATTACTTAGTTACTATTCATACTTTGTTAATCGCTCATGGTTCCCACAGCCCTAGTTGTGTATTTAGTTACCCATGCTAGCAAGAACACAATTCATATTTTAGAAGTAGAATTCATGAACTTACGTAATAAGTAGAAGAAACCCATAATCTCCAATTGAAATTCAAAGCAAGAATCTTTATAAACCAAAATTAGGAAATCATATTGCTAGAGTTTGCAAGTTAATTCCCAAGAAAATACCAAGAACGAAAATAATACTATGGTGTCTAACCCACAAAAACAAGGTTTACATACCCTATTTATAGAAAAACATATCCTAAACAAAAAGGAAATGAAATAAGGAAATAAACTTTTCTAGATGCGGCTTCAATCGACGATACTGACCTACGAACCGTGGACTGGCCTTTGGTTCGTAGGTCCCTTCTGTGGCTCAATACTTAGACAATTTCTCAGAAGTTTTGGAACCTTCAACTTCCAGTTGCAATCGATGGAATTGCAAAATGGACCGTGGTCGATCCACGGTTCGTGGGTCTACTTCCATTGCTCCATACTTGGACTTTTCAATCAGGTACTGGAGCTTCAACTTTCAATTGCAATCGACAGACCTGCAGGACGACACGTAGGTCGACCTACGGTCCATCACTCTCCTCCGTAGCTCCACACTTGGTCAGATTTCCCTAAAGATCAGTCCACGCATTCCCACTAACGGACTGTGACTAGACCTATGGTCCGTAGGTCACTTCCATGGGTGGCAACTTCTGCAAAATTTTAGTTGTATCTCTCTCAACCTCTTCCAAGCCTATTTCCTGCAATTTTAGCACAATAACCATTAGTTCTAATACAAAATGGCCCTAGACACACACAACTCTTAAGTAAAATATATTAAAAATATCATAAACTCACGGTATATCAACACCCTCAACTTAAATTCGTTGTTTGTCCTCAAGCGACACACTAAGACTCTAAACGACATTTGTATTGAAGCAGACATTCAAACACAAGCAATCGCATGGCTTTCTATCCCGACTCCCTTTTCGAGTGCAAATCTTTTCTCTTAGACTCAACAAGCTATCTCATGCGGATCAAGATATGACAAAGATCGACCAATAGACACATAACATACATGTTTTCACTATCACCAAGGTACCAACTCTCCGCCAATGTAACTAGTGCCCTTACTTCAAACGAAATCCCTTTTTCACACAATGAATATGATTTTGAGTACAAGGATTCATTCAACACTCATGCTTAGAAGTAACTTCAAGTACAATTAGTTCTCAATGCCATAGGCTTTCCCTTATTTTTACTGCTTAGACTCTCCAAACTAGTTGCTAAGATCACTATAGAACTTTCTTAGCTTGTAACGTAGGCTCAGGGTCAGGTGTGGTACATTTGGGTACTTTTTAGTGACTTTCTGCCCTCCTTGACATTACATTGGCTTTTTACCTCTTTTCGACCTATTTTTGACATCCTTCCTTTTTACTTTCTTTCCCTCAACTCTTTTCACCATGGATGTGACTTTTGACTTTGTAGCTCTTATTTTTCACTTTCTTGTTTTTTTCTCACTTTATTTTTCAGCACTTTTATTTATCATCTTTTTGCTTCTTTGGCACAAAGTCACATCCTCTTCTATCTTCTCTTTTTTCTCTTTTCAACACCAAACTCATTTCATACCCATTTTTCTTTCGGTTTCCTCTTTCATAGCCACCCTCAACTTATGGATTTTCCATTAGTTGAGGTGCATAATATCCGATGTCGGACCAGGGCCAAGATTGAGGTCACTTTTAGCATTAGCCACCCTCAACTTAGGATTTTCGCCTAAGTTAAGGTGCACATGTCCAAGGAGGGACCGGGGCCAAAACACTTATTTTAGGGAAGGTGAATCAAAAGAAATGGTCAATTTTAGGCTCAAATATTTGGATCAAAGGGAACATTGATTTCATTTGGTTGGATTCTTTTAGGCTTATGTGGACTAATTTGAACAAGGGACTATGATCACTTCCCAACTTCTAGCCTAGATCATCTTAGCAGGACCAACGGGGCAAGTTCTAGATTGGCACAAACTGTCTGAATAATCAACTTTCCTCACACACTCTTGGCACATTGTTTCATCATCAGATTATCAGATTACCCAGTTCAAGTTTTAACTTAAGTCATGAGATCAAATTGGTTCTTTATCATGTCATACTCAGAGCCAACACATTCAACTCATTCTAGCCTACATATTTTAGCACATGTCATCATGCTTTATTCTTTCTCATGCTTCTACACATACAATCCTAACACATGCCGGTTCAACAGAAATAAAAAACAGTCTCTTAGGGGAAAAGAACACAGGCAAGAAAACCCCAAGAGAGGATTATGAGTTGGGTTACTCAGACTTCATCCTATCACTCACAATCCACTTACCCCACCCCCAATAAAATAGAGTGCACCCAATGAACAAAAACTAAAGAATAAACGATCGGGTGAAGCAAACCTATGGTGCATAGCGCCGAAGACCTATCAACAAGCGGGTGGGTCTGACTTCCCAGAGCTTGCTGGATCAATAATCGGGTCACCCTCAGTAGTGCCCGCATCAACAATCTCAGCACCCTCACTAGTGCTAACATATACTCTGACCGCACCATCAGTGGTGCTCACACTACTAGAGGCACCAACACCAACCTCTCTAATCCTCTATTGCCACAACTCCTCATCAATGAAAGATGCCCTCCGAGCTACCTCAGTCTCTTGGCGCTCCCTCTTTCTAGATCTCCTGGCCTCAGTATCATCAGAAGCCCGATTGGAGCGGGGGCACTCCCAGCATTACGAAAAGAAACAGGACGTGGCATCTCATCCCCGAATAGAGCATCGAACACCATATTATCAACCGGTGTCGTGGGGGCCGACTCAGGCTTAGCCTCTGGTGAAGCTAGGAGAGTGTCCAGATCAGCCCGGAGACTAGGTAACTCCATCCCGAAATAGAGACATCTATGGTGGGGGTTGGTTGCTCCAAGACACGCAACTCAAATGCATCAAGGCACTGGTGAACGGCCTGAACCTTTTGATCCATCATCTGCTCCATCCGCTGCTCAACCCTAGTCTCAGACTCCTCAATCGCACGTTGCATCCACGGCTTCACAAGCTGAAGCAGGGTAGCCATCTGAGCCTCCAACTTTTGGACTCGAGCTAAGGGTATGACAACAAACCCTGAAGAGGGGGTGGCTCTGGAGGAGCTAGGGGCCTGACTGGAGGCTAGAAAATGAGAAGCTGGGGCATCCTTAGTAGTGGCTGGAGAGGCAGACTCCTTACCCTTCATCTGCTCCACATCATCAACTAAGTCTTGTCCCAATGGAGGCACCTCAACATGTGGCTCTCTGCGTGGTGACGCCACATTGGCCTCATCTCAGATCAGGCCTATATCCAGGGTCTTGGTCGCCTAGATCAACTTGTCATAATGCCAAATTGGCAGTCCAGCATCTATGCACAACAAAAAAATGAGGCATGGGAAAGGGTAGGTGGTGGGTGCCTTGAAGGCCCTCTCGTGTACCTCCGCAATGAGCATGCGGGCAAAATCCATCTCAAACTTTGCAACTTAGGTTGCAACCATGACTGTGTGGTCCCAAGTAAGAACATTGTATGCCTGCATCGGAGACACCCCGTTTCATACCAATAGCCAAAAGAATTTGGCCACAAAAGTCAAGGTGGCCTTCCTAATGCCTACACTAGAGGTGCTGACCTACTTGGTGCGCTCTCCATCTGTAGCAAGGTAATGGGCCAACCAGCGCAATAAAGTCTCCCTCTACTTTGCATTCCTCTGGAATGCCCCGGTACTCATGATGTCCCATCGATAATCAAACTCGGTTGTGATTGCTAAAGTATGGATCGAGCTGTAGAGGAATCTACGGATAGTAGCCTCCGATATATCAACTGAGAACCCATGAACTAGTATAGCCTTGAGTGGAGGCTGGGCGGTAGGCTTAGCCCATTTTCCAATCGAACCTCGGAGGGTGGCTGCGTAGGAAGCATAGAACTCCCTGACGATCTCCTCGTTGTAGGACCCTGGGTTACAGGCCATCCAATCGTACATGTGTCACTTGAAGAGCTCATGGATGGCAAGCACAGGCTGCCTGTGAGAACTCGACGCTCATCAATGACTAATCGAGCCATCCTCTCCTTCTCAGTCATTATCCAGGCATCTCTGTATATCTGCCACTTACACACCATCAGTTTGGCTCATCAGCAACTGGAGTTGGCTCGATGTTTGTTGGTCCTGGAATGTCCCCCGCACTAGTAGCTTCATCAGACGAGGCAGTCCTACCCTATGAACTAGAGCCGGAACTAGAAGCGGAAGCGGACCCAGAACCAGCCGGTGAACCGATCAGTGTATCCTCCTCATCAAACAGGGAGGCAGTGACTACGTCGGAAACCACTTGATGGGCTTGATTCCGTGTGGTGCATAGTCCGGTAGGGGATGTCCTAGTAGTGGGTAGGACATATGCGGGGTCATTCTCCACATCAGTATCTTCATTAATTAGCCGACCGGAGCTTTCTTGGGAGCCATGGTACCTGAAGAGGAGGAATTAGTACCAAAATAAACTAATAACACACTCAGAAAAAATTTAGACTAAAGAACGAACCAAAACAAAAACTAAAAAAATTTATGTACAGTAGCTTCAGTGGCCACCTACGGTCTGTGGGTCCCTTCCGTAAGTCAGAGGTCCCAAATAGTTAGGCTCTGATGGGAACCACGGATGTGCAGAACGGTCCATAGGTTCACATACAGACCGTAGTCCACTTTCTTGGTTCCACACTTAGTGGATTCTCCATGTGCAACAGACCCACGAACCTGATCTACGGTCTGTAGGTTGATAAAGGTTCGTGGACGGGGTCACGTGGGTCAGGTCTATGCCAGGTATCAAACATGCTTCATTTGTAAACCATTTTTCAACCATTCAAACAATCAACCTAAGTCTAATCATGCATTTCAACACAATTTATGATAGTTTGTCATCCCTAGGGTTTCGATTACACATTATTTAACTTTTGTAGCATGCAAAACTAGAAACCCTAAGTCGAAACTTTCATTTAAACTATTTACCTAGATTTATTTGATTACTAAGACAACACAATCACATTCTATCGTCCTTATAACTATTGTTTATCATGCAATTTCATACAAAAACAACCCAAGGTCAATACCCACTTCGTGACTTCATGTATTGAACAATGAATACCGAAATTCAAATTTAAAGTGAAGTCGTTTACCTTACAAGTATTGGAAGTGGGTGATTGTGTGACGACAATGAACTCCTTAGACCTTTTTGCTGGCCTTTCGACGCTGAACCCGGACAATGGAATTTCTGTGGAAATGGAGATGAGCATTTGGGGAAAGGGAAGAGTGATGTGGGAATATGGGGAAGTGAATGGGGAGTGATATGTGGGATTTGGGAGGTTAATGGAGTGATTTAGGGAGAGGAAAGGGTTAGAAACGGTTGGGAGGGAGTTTTGAATGTGGGGGATGAATATAAAAATGAGGGGTTTTATTTTTTTTAAATGTTCAGGTTGGGTCGGGCAAACCCTAGGTTTGGACCTACGAAACCCTATCTACGAGCCGTAGGTTGACTCTTACACTTAAAAAAATTAAAAACTTACCTGGGGGACTACGGACACCATTCACGGTCCGTGGATGGACCTATGGACCGTCGATGGGGTCCGTAGACCTCTACACAGACTTTTTTTCTGCAGATTTTGCTTTTCATCCCTACATATGTAGCAACCGTTAGGCCTTTCTTTTTACATTTTATGGACACTTTTTAGGCACGGACCCTATGCTATATCTAGCCAACACTAATGCAAAAATAAAACATCTATTTAAAGGATTACAAAAATTCAAAAAAACAAAGAAAACTCCTAAATCGAAATGAGAAACCTATAGTTGGCTAGATTGTACATCTTGGGTTGCCTCCCAAGTAGCGCTTGATTTAACGTCGCGGCACGCCGCAAGCCTCTTGACTACTCAAACTTCATCAAGATAGTAGGCCTCAACCACTTCTTGCACATTCTCCTCTTTTCCCAGGTAGATCTTGATCCTTTGCCTGCTCACCTTGAACCTTGTTCCCTCATTGTTCTCGAGCTCGACCGCTCCATGTGGGAACACCTGAGTGACTATGAATGGCCCAGTCCACTTGGACTTGAGCTTGCCAGGAAACAAACGCAACCTTGAGTTGAATAGAAGCACCAGATCACCCACAGCAAATTCACGCTTTTCGATCTTTTGATCATGATACTTCTTCATCTTCTCCTTGTACAAGGCTGAACTTTCATAAGCTCTTAGGCGAAACTCATCAAGCTCATTCATGTCATTTACTATCTAACTCGATGCAGCGCCCCAATCCAAATTCAACTTCTTTAGCGCCCACATAGCCTTATGCTCTAGCTCTACCAAAAAATGACAAGACTTCCCACATACAAGTTGGTGAGGGGACATACCTATGGGAGTCTTGAATGCGGTGCGATAGGCCCATAAAGCATCATCAAGACTCCTTGACCAATCGGTTCTATTAGCATTCACAGTCTTAGCAAAAATCTACTTGATCTCTCTATTGGACACTTCAACTTGCCCACTAGATTGTGGATGGTAAGGAGTGGCTACATTGTGGCGGACTCCATATATCTCAAGAAACGCTTTGAACAATTTATTATAGAAGTGGGAACCTCCATCGTTGATAATCGCCTTAGGTGTACCAAATCTGGAGAAGATTTTTTTTTTCAGGAATGCGGTGACACTTTTACCTTCATTGTTTAAAAGCACAATTGCTTCCACCCATTTCAACACATAATCAACCGCAATAAGAATATACTTCATCCTATGTGAACTCACAAATGGACCCATAAAATCAATGCCCCAAACATCAAACAACTCTATCACAAAAATCGGATTCATAGGTATTTCTTGCCTCTTTGAAATTCCTCCTTCTCTTTGGCAACGATCACAAGATTTGGAAAAATCATGAGCATCTTGGTGGATGGTAGGCAAGTAATACCTAGACTGCAAAATCTTATGCGCAATATGAATACCACTATGATGCCCACCAACAGCCGAAGAATGACATACTTCTATTCTAGCATACTCATCATCTCAACCTCGGCCACACAGCGACGAATAATCCCATCAGCACAAATACGGAACAAATAAGGCTCATCCCAAAAGAACTTCTTCACATCATGCATAAACTTTTTCCTTTGGTGAAAAGACAAATCCAATGGAACCAGTTCACTCACCAAGTAGTTAGTAAAGTCTGCAAACCAAGGAATAAGATCATGAGATACCGCCAATACCTATTCATCTGGAAGTGCATCATTAATTTCAGCCCCATCTCCTAGCCTGAGCATAACTTCCTCCTCTAATCTGGACAAATGATCGACAACTTGATTTTTTGTCCCCTTTCTGTCTTTCACCTCAAAATCAAACTCTTGCAACAATAATACCCATCTGATAAACCTCAGTTTTGCCTCCTTCTTAGCCATCAAATAACTCAATGCAGAATGGTCAGTATGCACTATGACCTTAGTACCAAGCAAGTAGGATCGAAATTTCTCGAATGCGAAAACAACCTCAAGGAGTTCTTGTTCAGTCATTGTATAGTTCTTTTGAGCCATTTTTCGAGCTTTGCTGGCTTAGTAAATAGGATGAAGAATTTTCTCTCGCCTCTGTCCCAATACCACACCAAGCGCCACTCCACCGCATCACACATCACTTCAAACGATTGCCCCTAATCCGGTGAAATAATGATAGGTGCGGAAACTAGCTTTTCCTTCAACTCTGCAAATGCTCTCAGACAAGCATCATCAAAATCATACCTACACTCCTTTTCGAGCAATTTGCACAATGGGTGTGCAATTTTGGAGAAAACCTTGATATGCCTCCTATAAAAGCATGCATGCCCAAGAAAGTTTCTAACACCTTTAACAGAGATAGGTGGTGGAAGATTTTCTATTACCTCGACTTTCACTCTATCAACCTCAATACCCTTCTCAGAAATCCGATGACCCAAAATGATTCCCTCTTTCACCATGAAGTGGCACTTTTCCCAATTAAGCA
Organism: Solanum acaule; assembly: GCA_036250505.1. NCBI lineage: Eukaryota > Viridiplantae > Streptophyta > Magnoliopsida > Solanales > Solanaceae > Solanum > Solanum acaule. The sequence continues at coordinate 195,604 of JAJOOR010000411.1, forward strand.
CAAGATTGCACTCTTCACACTGTTTCATTACCTCGGCTAAATGATCCAACCAACCATCAAATGAGTCACCTACAAAAGAGAAATCATCCATAAATACCTCAATAGTGTCTCCACCATATCCGAAAAGATCGACATCATGCAACGGTGGATGGTCGATGGACCATTACACAGCCTAAATAGCATCCTTTTGAAGGCGAAAGTCCCATAAAGGCAAGTGAATGTGGTCTTCTCTTGGTCTTCCAGAGCTCTGGAGATCTGATTGTAGCCCGAGTAACAATCAAGAAAGCAATACCAACCCTTACCACCAAGGCGGTCCAACATCTGATCCATGAACGGCATAGGGAAGTGGTCATTTTCTGTCCAGGCATTCAATTTTCGATAGTCCATGCATACTCTCCATTTAATCACAGGCCGCATCGGAACAAGTTCGTTTCTCGCATTAAGAACCACAATAATCCCACCTTTCTTGGGCATACACTAAACAGGACAAACCCAACTACTATCTGCAATGAGATAAATGACAGCATCCAACCACTTGATGATTTCCTTCTTCACTACTTCTTGCATAGGCGGATTTAGTCTCATTTGGTGCTCAATACTAGGCTTGTAATTCGGCATGAATTGGATTTTATGAGAACAAATGCCATGAGGAATTCCAATAATGTCCGCAATGGTCCACCCAATAGCCCGCTTGAACCTCTTCAACACCGAAACCAAACGCTCAACTTGTTCCGCATTCAAATCGGTCACAATGATGACCGTTAAAGTGCCATATCTCCCCAAAAATATATACCTAAAATGTGATGGTAGAGCCTTAAGCTCTAATTTTGGAGCCTCTTCAACAGACGGTTTTGCAGGTGGAGAGTCATGATTCTTCATATCTAACTCCAAACTCTTCGATTTGGAACGAAATTCGAACCTATCAAGTGGGCAACTAACTTATCATAGTCTTCAACACCATCACCCTCAAAATTCATTATTATCGCTGCAAGTGCATCAACACCCAACCGCTCTTCAATAGACACATCAGAACCTTGACCCACAATATGAGTCACCACGAACACTAACTTGAGATCACTTTCCTGCTTCATGGACCTACAGATATTAAAATTTACCTCTTCACTATTCAATCAGAACTTCATCTGCCATTTTCCATATCGACCAAGGCGCACCCAGTAGCAAGGAATGGTCTCCCAAGGATGATGGGAACCTCACAATCAAGTATCACAAAATCTGCTGGAAAGATAAAAGACTCCAGTTTCACAAGTACATCTTGGGGCACACTAATGGGACTCTTCACAGTTCTATCGGCCATGAGCAATCGCATTGCAGTTGGTTTTGGAGCCCCTAAACCCAACTTCTTGTAAATAAACAATGGTATCAAATTAATACTAGCACCCAAATCACACAATGCCTTAGCAAAATGTAATAACCTGATGGTACATGGAATAGTGAAGACACCAGGATCCTCCTTCTTCTACACAAGTGACCTCAAAGCAATAGCACTACAATGTTGCAACCTATCATCTTCTTCAAAACTCACGGCCCTCTTCTTAGTCACCAAATCCTTCATGAATTTCATATATCCAGGCATTTGCTCCAAATCTTCTATCAACGGAACATTGATGGAAAGTTGTTTCAACATAGTAATAAACCTACGGTGTTTCCCTTCTTCGTTCTTCTTTACCAACCTCTGTGGGAATGGAGGTAGAGGTCTAGGCATGGGGACAACTTTTGGGGTTATCTCCGCTTCCTTCTCTGTAGCATTCTTGGACTCTCCAGTAACCTCAATCTCATCATCATCTCTCTCAACAACAAGTTCAACCTCAGACGGCATAGGTGGATCAATGGTCTGCTTACCCCCCTCGAGTAGTGACTGCCATACAATGTCCATCATTCTTTAGATTCTGGATGGTGTTGCTAAGAAGTGTGTCAGGTTGACGTGGGTTGACTGTAGTGGATAATTGATTCATCTGTTGCTCAAGTTGCTTGATCGACACTGCATGGGCATCAACTTTTTGACCGATTCCAGACAAGTCATTTCGTATCTCCTTCACATTCTCATCAGTCGAATCAAACCTCTTCATCATCTTCTGCATCATATCCTCAATCTGTGTCATACTACCCCCAGCTTCCCTATTGCCAGATTCCTAATTTTTTGGAGGGACATAAGGCCCAACTCTATCATTCATGTTGCCATAGTTGTTCCGATTGTAGTTGTTGTCGTGATTGTAGTTCCCATCCCAGACATATTGACCCTCTCAATTGTAGTTAACATAGTTCCGACCTTGGTTTCCTTGACCTTGGCGCAAATTATCCGAATTAGAACCTTGGGCATTGGCTCGAAAACCCCCCGTCTGATCATTCACCAAGTAAGCATCCTCCTCAAAGTAACATTCTTCCTCCGGTGGTGGTGGAATCCTAGTCAAGTAATTCACTGCATTAACCTTTTCTGGATCTCCGCTTACATGTTTCAATACTAACCAAAATTATGTCCTTATCTGCACCATCTCCTCACCAATGTCATTGGCAATTAACTAGGTGCAGCTTGAACTGCAAATGTGCTCCTTCCAATGTTAGACTTTCGAGTGCTCCATGCTTTATTGTTTCAAGAAATTTTCTCCAGTTTCTCAGCGATCTCCTCAAGAGTGCACTCACCATATGATCCTCCAGCGATAGTATCAAGCACAACCTTACCATTGTCATCTTGGCCTCTATAGAAATACCACTTTAGTGACTCATCATCAATGCGGTGGTTCGAAACACTTCTAATGAATGCAGTGAACCTACCCATAAACTACTCACAGACTCTCTAGGTAGTGCCACGAAGTTGTTGAGTTTATCTTTGTGGTTCATTTTCTTTGATAATGGGAAGTACTTGGCCATGAACACCTTCTGCAATTGATCCTATGTATGAATAGAGTTGTATGGGAGCTCAGAAAACCATACAACAGCATCACCGATCAATGATAGAGGGAACACTCTCAACCCTATGATGTTCATATCCAACTCCGGTTGCCCCACACAACTCTTACATACACTCCTCAACTTGGCCATATGCTCATGCGGATCTTCCGAAGCCATACCAGCAAACAAACCCCTCGTTGCAAGCATCTGCGTCAAACTGCTAGTCACCATGAATGTATGCCTCGGAGGTAGTGGAGGGAGAACAATGGGTCCTTCAGATTCAACAGTATTAACCTCGACCCTATAGTTATTTTGCAACCTTGGTTTTGGTGGATTTTGCACCCTCAATGCATCTCCAAGTAGATTATCACCATGAACCTGGGTATTCTCATTAACAACCCCAGGAGACTGCAACTCAACTCCATCACCTAGATTCCCACCGATTGGGTTGACTTGGACCCCTTGATTATTCATCCTTCTCAAAGTTTTGCTTAACTCTGGATCATACGAGGTCAATGGTTTGCCTCAACTTCGTGTACTTGGCATACACTAGAATAGAAACCTGTAGAAAGCAAAAACAAAAAAAAAATAAAAGTAAACTTAGGAAATAATTGACTAAAGTTCAATAATGTAGTTAAACTTAATCTAAAAACCTTACTCCCTGGCAGCGGTGCCAAAATTTGATACGCTCAAACCTAAAGAAGTATAAGTGATCGTTATCATGTAAATAACCCAACTTGTAGGTTGGGGTCGATCTCACGAGGAATATGGTTTAGACTTAACTTTAACTTAAGATTATTTTTGTTTAGTCAATGTATTTTCGAGAGAAGTAAGTAAAG